>JALPQI010004843.1:0-62157 GCA_025490895.1 Thaumatotibia leucotreta
AAATATGAACAGAAGCGTTATGGTCAGTTGAGGCAATAAGTGGTAAACAATATTTAATTGTCAACTTGTATAATAATCGTTTTTAAATATTATTTTCTGAAAACACTGTAAAGAAATATGTTGATAAAAGAATAATCTTTATCTGTGTCTTCAAATTGCGATGCAGTACACTACAATCACCAACCCGCCTGCCAAAGTGGCGATAATTGCATATACTCCTGAAGAAAGCCTTTATCCGTCTTCTGACTAATGATAATGATTAATGATAATAAATGTATTTACTCGATATCGATAAAAAATGTTTCTCACCCTAGTTTCATTGCGATAGTCTTTTGTTTTGCTATGGATTATCGCCTCTGATAATGGTAATTAATGTACTTACAGTTACACATTTAACGAAGTCCAAAACGACGTTTCCTTCAGGAGTCTTGATCACGTATCGATTTCTGAAGCTCACGAATATCACTGAGAAACAAAAAAACTTATTGTTTATATACATACCGGACACCAACAAAATTATTCATATCACACTAATGAGGGTCTTTGATACTTTTTCAGCCACTATAGGATGGTAAGATAACAGCACTGTGGCGTTAGGTTAGGTTAGAAATTTAAATCTCAAATTTAATTCTCTATATATGTTTTGGTTTTTTATTATATTCTTAAAAGCATTAAGTACAAATTATAAATATTAGATGTCATATACCAAAGAAAAAAGACCAAGGGCACCTAATTGTCCGAGGTGTACCAAGATCACCTAATGTGATCACCTAGTGTCCCCACCCCGGACATTAGGTAATCTTGGTCGTTTTTCTTTGGTAATATGACATCTAATATTTATAATTTATATAGTATTAAGTAGTGTGACTACTGGAGAAAAATAAAAAGTACAAATCAAAATATTTAGTTAATAAATAATTTGATTTGTGTTTTCGCAATACGTTCAGCATTAAGTTCTTTATAGGATTATTGTTTTCTAAAATAAATAAGTCAGTTTCGACTCAATTCCCCTGAAATTAACAAAGTTCTAGTAATTATCTTTAGCACCGCTAACTTTACACTCCTATTAGTCCTCAATTTTCAGTTCGGTCACCGTTTTCTAGTCGTAATCCATTAACAAAATCAATAAACTTTCAAATACAATAGAATTTCCATATTTTATATTCAATACCTATAAATAGCATGAATCTGACAGCTGTTTGGACCTCCCGCCTACGTAGAGCCACTTGGTTGCGGAAAAAATATCGAAAAGTGCCACGTACTAAGTATGTATATTTAGAATACCTCGAAAACAAAAGAAGATCGAAGATTGATATTAAGCATAGAGAACGCTTATGACCTACCAGTACGTTCCCAGAGAGAATGACCAAGTCCTTCGCGGGGGGCACTTCTTGTTAGTTTAGCTCGCCATACCCTTTTATTAACCCTTCTGAAACTTCCGAAAACGTTCCATTCTGAGGCTCAAAACCTCGCAGGCCTCGCTTGTTTCAATAGCGGTGACTTCAGTGGCAGACTGGCAGCCTTATCACACGAATCCCGAGAGAGATGCAAGAACTTTTAGATATCTTGGTAGTCGTAGTTGACAACTACCAAGATATCCAAAAATGTATGAGATACCCACGGAAAATAATAATGTTGCCACCGAAGTCACGGTGGTTGAAACGTTCAAAGAAATGCCCGGGAATGCACTATTTTGTGGCCAACTCACAGATGTCATACTATATACCATGGATTAAGCAAACGTATCTACTTAGCCTGTCAAATGAACTCAGTAAAATCACCTGAGTTGTCCGTCTTTAATCGCAGCTTTTAGCTTTCGGGCGTCAAATTTTGTAAGTTGAAGTGAACAAAAACATTAATAATGCCTCCTTAAGTAATATTAATTGCAACGACACAAATAAATATGGACTATGGCCTGAGACATATTTAAAATCATAGGCAAGTAACAGCTTCAGTACAAAATCTGACACGCTCGGCCGCCATACAAATGAATGAACTTGTTTCTTCTATCCAAATCTAATTCTGTGGGCCAACTTGTGTATGCGATTTGTGGCTGTAAAATGCATCCACATACTCGTACACTTACAGTACTCTTGACAAAGTAAAGTAACCACGTCTCGAGACAATATGGCTTGGTTTAATTAAGAACCTTATTAGATGAAACTAGTTTTCTCTAAATGTTCAAAGTTAGTGAATGTCCTTAGTTCAGACGATGCAATTTATATTACATAATTACGTTACGTGCAGTAATATATTTTATGCATTTACAGTTTATATTCTTAAATATACAATATACATACAAAGACAACATGCGTGCTATTATTTTATAATACTGCGTATACTGATTTCTGATACCCTAACGAATACGTACATTTCGGCTTTGTCCAAAGGCTAAGGACACCCTGTATATTTCTATTAATTTCTCTGCTATTATTTTTTTTACATCATCTGTTTTCAGAAGAAAAGCCTATGCAAAAACGGTGAAATTTTCCTTCACTGTGACATAATGTAAATATTATTAAAATATACATTCTAGACAGGAAATATGTTGTGCTAAATATAGGCAGATAAGATTGGCTAAAAATAGAAAACCTTCATTAGAATAACAAGGATGGGTTTTAAGGTCATATTGGATAGCAGGCAATAGTCTCATACAGGGTGCAACAAAAAAGGGCTTGTGGTCGAGCGGTAAACGCAGGCTACGCAGCGTTCGTTGGTTCGATCCCCGACTCGCAACGTTCTCTTTAAAGACATTTCAAAGAGACTCAAAGAACGGCAACAGGTGACCAAAGAGCTGGCAGCTACCTCGCTCAACAGATCAGCCTCGCGCTCCAGCGGGGTAATGCTGCCAGCATCTTTGGTACCATGCCGCGGGGGCCGTTTTTAGAATTATATTTAGTTTAGTATATATTTATTTATAGTGTAGTTTTATAATATTATACTTTTAATTTTGTACATTTTAATATTTTCTTCGGTTACCGCGAGGATTACATAGTTTTATTTCATTTTTGTACATTTTAGTAAATAAATTGTTATAAAAAAACATTTGTGATTCATTGGTAAATACGCAAAAAATGCCCTCGCCGGGATTCGCACTAGGCACCGCCAGGTTCGTACGTAGGTTCACTACCAACTAGGCAACGGAGGCTGACAATAATCACCAAATTAAAAATTTAAAAAACCGACTTCAACTGGTTTCTCCAAGATTCCCGACTTGTTTCCATCATTGGTTTCCTCAAATTCTACTTTCTGAATGCAAATTCTTGTAAATAAATGAAAATTACCAAAAGCGCCATACATGTACCTATAACATTTGAAGAGGTCCCTCGATTTCTCCAGGATCCCATCATCAGACCCCAACTTGGTGCCAATGGGACCATCTCGGGGTAATACACGTTCGATCACAAAAAGAAATTTTAGAATCGGTTCACTATTCTCGGAGATATCAGGTAACATACATACAACAAAAAAAAAAAAAAAAAAATTCAGTCGAATTGAGAACCTCCTCCTTTTTTTGAAGTCGGTTAAAAAAAGATCATCAGCAGCCTATTTCAATCCACTACTGGATCGCGTTTTATAAAGTTACATTTTACAATTTCGCTGTTTTCTCTAACGCACGCACATATTGGCTAGAAAGAGAGGCAAACAGCAAAATTTTAAATTGTAACTTTATATAACGTGACCCTGGACATGGATCTCTTATATCTTATTACATAATAATTATTATATGTTAAGCATTAGGAGGTAACTGTATCAGTGTTTACCTATTTCAAATATTGTCCTAAGTTGAATGAACGCAATAAAAACAAGCATGTCGTCCATTAAATACAAAAGCGACACATGTCAAAAAAATACTTTTTACAGGGGAGCTGTTTAAAGATTTTGTATTCGTTTTTTGTTCACAATTTTTTTTCACAGCATTAATATTATATGTGTTATATATCAATTTGTAGGTATTTTAACCCTCTTTTGATGTGTTTGGTTATTAGAAAGTAATATGTGCTGTGCAAGCTTTAATGAGCGTATACGTCCGTTTTGCATAAAAAAATTACATTAACTCTGAATTTTTTTTTCCATGAAAGGCCACAAATACAAAAAAATAAGCAGTTATTTCATTTAAATCTTACATAAATCATGTCTTAAACATAGAAATACTGTTTTTTTAACAAAACTGAACCAGACAAAACTTTTTCTTACTGTTTCTTTACTTACATATTGTCAAAACATGTTTATAGGTACCGTCAACCGGGGTTACTTTGATTAATTTTAACTTTTGTTACATATTTTGATGAATTTAACGGACGTACTAGTTTAAAATTCAGATATAATTATCGGTTTTCTTCCAGAATCAACCTGCTATATAAAAAAATATGGTACTTTTAGTTAATAAATATAAAATAAATACAACGCGATCAAAGTTATATTGTTGAGAATGGAATTAATACTTTGATACCACTTATTTTTACTATAAACTGGAAATAGCCTACCTAAAAGCACGTAAATAATAAAAATCGGTTAAGTACATCTTTAGTTATTTGTTTTTTCTATGTGTATTGTATTTGTGTGGTGGTTACTATGATCCCATACTAAATGATCCAAATTGATATGTTTTGACGGTTTACTAGTTTTTTCATTAGAATTGATGCAAGAACTTAATTTTTACCGATACAAAAATATATCTTTCAATATTTAATTGCAGAGATAATAAGTCTTTCCTAAAAAGCTACTTATGATTAGTAATAATGTAACAATTTTTTTTTCTAGATGACATGACAGTTTATCGCTAAAGTACTTGGATACTACCTATGTAGTGAAGCAATAGGAATGATGACTGTCAAGTTAAATCAACATCTTTTTTCGATTTTTGAAAGATTTACATGAAATACACAAAAGTAATGTCACGTTTGTATACTACACTTATATTAAATAAAAGTTCTGTACAATAATGACTGTAGTCTATATCTTAGTAATAATTTATTCATGTATGATGCCGTGCATAATGTCTAATAATTCATTTTAAATACAGTCATCATCTCTATGTTGGCAGTCCCAAAAGTGAAAAAATAAATATTACTAATATAAGTTTTTAGATTCGTTAAAACATACACCGGGGTTAGATCTTTGTTTGTTTTACTTGTATTGTATACAAATAATATAATAGGAAAA
Organism: Thaumatotibia leucotreta; assembly: GCA_025490895.1. Taxonomy (NCBI): domain Eukaryota; kingdom Metazoa; phylum Arthropoda; class Insecta; order Lepidoptera; family Tortricidae; genus Thaumatotibia; species Thaumatotibia leucotreta. The sequence continues at coordinate 5,167 of JALPQI010004843.1, forward strand.
TATGACAAATACTTAATAATCCGAAGTTTATGCCATTATTGTTTCTTCGTGGTCGCAATTATAGGTACACAAAATTCACAGTCATCTTCCACACAATCTCTAATATACTTTTAAGTAAAACGAACACAATACAAAGTACCACGTTTAACAATAACTGTTTTTATAAGATGTATTGTATTTTTTAAGATTTCATGCAAAAGATACTCAATTATTCAATCTGGTACATTTATGAATTTTAATATTATACTGAATTAAAAACGGTTGTAAATGCAACAATGTTTTTTGAAATTCAACATTCCGTATTGCGGCTCCTTTGTTTATAAAGAAATCTAAACCATACATAGGTATTTACTTTATTCAAAACAGCATCATGTATAAATATGGCTCCTGTGATTGATGCATTCGAATATTTTTTTAATTCAAAAAGGTTGCAAATCCTAATACGGCAGTTTTGATGAATGAAAAATCAAATTTAAGAGGATATTTTAAAATTAAAGCTGCCACATTCCGTTTTGCGACTCCTTTTTATATAAAGAAACGTAATATTTACGTATTTATTTTATTCAAAACGGCCACATCTATAAATATGGCACCTTTGCTTACATATTTTTTAACGTAATCACTTATTTTTTCGTTTCATGGCACTTTTTCACAAAAATGTCGTGTGTTTTGGACGACAGTCGAGTCGCAACTGACAAAAGGGCAGTTTATCACTGAAATAAGTTTCGAAAGAGCGATAGTGCAAAAAGGGCACCTGCATAATTTTGATACTTACTAACGTCAAATCGACAGGTGTCTTAGTGTCACGTAAAATATTAGTGCTGATAATGTCGTTTTTGCAATAAAATCATTTTTCACGGTTTTTGAGTTGTGTCGCTTTTGTATTTAATGGACGATGTTTTGTCAAATCGAGAAAGTACAAATCTCGTAAGATATTTGTATTTTCAACCATAACAAGATAAAGCCAATTTATAAACAAGTCGCGTGTTTTACAAAATACTTTATTTTCTTGAATAAATGTACTAACTATACATATCGACTTGTTTGCTAGCAAAGTCTGTAATGCAATGCATATGTTTACCTGTTGAGATGTTACATATTAGTATTACTTTTTAGCAATAAACAATCTAATCTAATCGAATCATGACATTGACATCTACTTTTCCTATTTCCACTATATTATAAGTAGCCCGCCGTGGGTGTCGTAAGAGTCGACTAAGGGATTGAAGTGTCACTGACCATCTGTTTATTGAAAATTGATGATGGGCAACCGCATCATCAATATCATCATTGTGGACCTGGGTGCTTAGACAAGTTGCCAAACGCTAACGCTTAATCGTCAATCGTAAACGAAAGGCAGCTAACTGTCTTTGTCGCACTAATATGCAAGAGTGACAGAGAGGGAAGACTACGATACGCTACTAAGCGTTAGCGATTGCCAACTTGGCTAAGCACCCTGGACACACTACTACAATCGCCAATCGGCCTGCCCAGCGTCGTGATTACTTTAAAAAAAAAGAATGATGAACATATTTTAGGAAACGATAATGTTACAGTGAATAAATATACTGATTTAAACTTTGACGATTATCACTCATATTTTAACAATAGACAGATCTTAAGTTATCGCGTAAACTTGCGTTTACTTTTATCCTGACGTTTCGGGCATGACATTACACCCAACGTATACAAATATGAGTGTTATCTTAGTCTTGTCACACTTAATTAATAGACATCAAATGGACAATAAAAAATCCCTTTCTTCGTGAGCACTTTGAATACAGGGTGGAACGGGACGACAATCCTTCCTGCTACCAACTGTGTCTACCAACCATTACGATTACGATGTTGGTCCTATACTGAAAGTTCATCGTAATGGTTGGCAGCATTCGATCGGTAGCGGGAAGGATGATCGTTCCGTTCCACCCTGTATATCATGTTGCGTTTGTTCCTCCAAATTCAATGATTTCAAGTAGAGTTGCAAAGTGACAGTGATTTTCAATAATTGACCGACATTTATTATAAATGACATTCATCGTGTATGATTTCCGTTAATAAAGTATTTAAAAATGGGCAGTACATACAGCAGTAATAATATTTTTTTATAACCAAATATTTTAACTAATATTGACGTTAATTTCCCGTCTATTAAAAAATTAGAATATTCCCTAACATTCTAATTTGTTTATTGCTCTAAGTCAAGCCGTACACCTTGGATGTCATTAATGACCGGTCATTTATAATAAATATCGGTCAGTTCTTGAAAATGACGGTCACTTTGCAACACTAATCTCAAGGATAAAAACATTTTGACCAATTCTTTGAAATATTTGCTAAGATTACTGCCAAAATCTTCCCTTCCTACGCTTGTATTTCAACGCTTGATTCCCTTGTTCTTGCAATAAGTATGTTAAGTGATTCACGGACTCCCCGCCTACGGACGGAAATGAAAACTCTTGAAGCCACACTCTCAGAGTTTTTATACTATGGTGGTTAATAAGGGTACAGCCCGTCCAATACATTGACTACGCCGGCGTCAAATGCTTGGGCACACTGTCAATAAGCACAAGAACGCTTGACTGAATTTATTATGTTGCATAACGCTGCTGATCGTTTTCTTGGCCCAATTCAAAATTGGCACATTGTGCATCTAGGGAGGTAAGTATGGTATTACTATCGAGAATGTTAGAAACCCGGCGCCGTAGGCGGAGGGCTTTTAATGACTCGAGTTAGTATGCCTCTTATCACATACACATACCACCGTGATGCATACAATGTTTTTCATCACACTAGCGGACAAAAAAATAAGTTATAAGACAAAATATACTTTTTAGAAAATTGAAATTCCGTAGGGAATTGCTATTACTCCCGCGATGCATGCAAGCAATGGCAGGCTTAGAAAGCATGTGTGATGAAAAATACTTAACTAGGTACTTACAGTCAAGTGCAAAAATATGTGCCGAAAGAATCCTCTTATAAATATGTACCTACTTAATTCAAGTGCACTGGAACGTCTGGCACATATTTTTGAGCATTTTTATATACATCTTATTTTGCTTTTGACTTCTAATTAGGTACCTAAGTACTCAAATTCTGCACAAAATATACAAGATGGCTAAAAATAGTGCATTTCCGTTACCTGTAAGGTTTTTAGACTCAGAATAGGTCCCCGAATCAGAGGGGTCGAAATATTTTTGAAATTACGTACCTACCTACCTTCTATGTTCTAGGTTCTGCAACTGCCTAGAACTACTATTTTTGAACTTTTATATTTTTTATCCCCTACATTCTGCTGCCCAAAGCCCAAAAGTACAACTTAGTAAGGTTTCAACTCACCAATTGAGCACAATACAACGAAGCCCGGCGCTCCAAACGCCAGCGAATAGCAATCCTTGTCGCCGAAGCAGTGGATCTCTGACCTTAAGATGGGCGACACTGTCTTGGCTATCAGACTGCCTGCAAAAATTAAAGATGTCAAAGGAGCAATAAAGAGTTTAAGTAATTCTGGTGAAGTTGAGAGGCCTTACGGGGAACGAAGTGTCTCTCTCTCGCACTTGTGAATTTGTACGTAAGCGTGACAGGGAGGTAACACTTCGTTCGTGGTTCGCGTTAGGGCCTCTGAACTTCACCAGTTAGTTAGTTAGTTAGTTATTATACTGGGCTTTTTCCGCAACTCGACAACCATTGTGCCTTTCTTGCGTGATAGCGAGGTAGCCCTATTCTAACCATCCAAGCTCCTCCACGAAACTCAGTGTATGTTTCAGGTTGCTAAATGCCTCCTTGAGTGTATGTGGAGTCCCCAAGTACCTACTCCTGTATACCTCTACCTGTTTACAATTTAGAAGAATATGTTTCGCTGTTTCCTCCTCTTCCATGCAGGCCCTGCACATAGGACCAGACATACATGTATAAATTGTGCAGTTTTAAAAATAAAGACTGTTTAAAAAAGTTTACCAGTGCAAGTATTGAGGTAGAGCACGCTAAAGTACACAGCCAGGTACTTCTCCTGCTGCGGTAGTCGGAACTGGTCGCCTCCGAAGGCGGTGACGCAGGGCTTGATGCCGCCCGTGCCCACCGTGATGAGGAACAGCCCCAGGAGTGTGCAGAGCCTGTAAGGTTATGATGGTGTTTAAGGTCCGAGATCTCGGTCTCGGTCTCGGCATGCTCGGCCAAAAATCGAGCCGAGATATCCCTCTCGGCTCTCGGCCAAAAATGGCCGGGACTCTCGGCCGTGGCTGAGATTCGTAATGAGCTTTAGTTGGCGAGTTTGACGCCATCTCGCGAACTTACTGCGATTTTATTGGTGTCATATTGACATGAACTGACTTCAATTTCACTTTAAAATGAACGGAAGGAATAATTTAGAGTAAGCGACCCCTATTGATAAAAATACCTAAAATTCGAATACCGTTTTTTTGGGGTACCTATATAAAAAAAAATTTAAAAAAAGAAAATATGCAGAATCAAATTTATTCTCGGTCTCGATCTCGGTGTCGGCCGAGACTAAAATATGGGTCTCGGTCGGACCTTAGTTCTAACAAGTATGTAACGTGCGACGAGTAGCACGATAAACGGTAACTGCGTGACCATGATAAGCTAACTGGAAGGGACATGAGCTGGATGGGACACTGGCCTATTATCACATGGTAAGGTAAGGGTGAGACAGTTCAGACACCGTCCACCGTCTTACCCGTTAACCTGCCGCTAAATAGCAGTGTTTGCACTGCTGTGTTTCGGTTTGGGGGTAAGATAGCCGGTGTAATCAGGGATCGGAAACCGTTATTATTTTCAAACCGTTACCATACGTCAACCCCAAACCATAATCATAAAGTTTTTGTTCTCATTAACCGATACTTCTTAATGTTCTTTGACGGAACGCTTAATGGCCGATTCTGTTCTCAACGAACGGAATAATAACGGTTTTCCTAATTCTGTTGTAAGAGATGAACTGTCATGTCATGTTCTTCTTATAAAGTTTCCGTTACGGTTAATGTTCTTTCAAACGTTTTTGGCCGCGAACGCTACGTTTAGTGTTCTTGGGAACGGAATAATAGTGGTTTTCCTGTCAAAATTGATTTGAACAAATAGACAATCACATGTGGTGCCTATTCTCCGATTAATCGAGATTGAATGTCGTATGGTTTGCATAAGGAAAACGTATTGAAATGACGTTTCGTGTCGTTTACTATTTTAATATTTATGGATACTGGAATAGAGACCCACTAGAAATTTAAAATCTGTTCCAAATTTAAACGCATAACCGAACGTAGTTAAGGAAAAAGGACGCAATACACTACAATCTGCCAATTTGTTTTAAATCCTATGTCAAAAGGAAAAGCCATCAATTTAAGTGACAAAGTGGCACCTTTTCGTTCACCTTTTCACCGCCACGTCAAAAAATAAAAGCGAGCAACACACGCCAAGCAACAAATTGCATGTAAACAACTAACTCAACAAAGTAAGTATCAGCTTCGTAGTGTTAAACGAACATATATTTTATCAATTATATCAATTCATTGGCGGCGAAAAAATGTCCTTACCTACTGTCATCAGGAGGTAATGTTATGATTACAGTCACGTTAATTCCTATAGCAAGGCTAGCATATCTTGTGTTTAACATCAACTTGCCGCCACACTTCTCTTTTTAATCTATACAATTGAAAAAAGACGCGTAGCTGCGGGTTGCTTGTTAATTCTGAGTTTGCAATCTGTCACCAACCTCTTTTGAGAAACTGAACTTGCTTTTCAAAAGAGGTTGATAGATCTGAGTCCGTAGCTATGTTAGCTAACGTGCCAATTAGTGATTTTATTCTCTTTGGTGCCAATCGCTACGCTACGCTGAGCAGGTAGTGTATCGTAGTTTTCTCTCTGTCACTCTTTCTTATTGGTGTGACGAAGACAGTTGAGTTTCGTTCGCGACTGAATGTTAGCGATTGGCATATTGGCTACACAACCTGTTCATATAATCATTTCATCGCCAACACAGTTAACTAATGTGTCTTGATGTTTTATGAATAAGGCAATTGGACTGGATGCGTGTAAGAGTTACGAATAAATGCAAAGTCATTTTCAGACACCAATAAACTAACATGTTTTACCACAAAAATCAACTATATTCCAAATAGCTGACTGGTGAGTCGTGAGACTGGTGACTTGCTTCAACCTTTTCAACGCCACGTAAAACTATAAAAGCTAAATTTGAACTTTACGCACGTGCATAGTTACATATTATTTTGTGGATGGTGACTTACAAATAGTCTTTGGCGATGAAACTCTCTTGTTAATCAGTACCTACCAATATATCAGTCATTGTCCAATCTAATTGAAATTGAAACCTTGTGGACGGCGATAACGGTTATGTTGGTAACACTGTTTCAACGCCAAAGACCGATATACAAGTCACAGATCAATAGAGACCTAGTCGCACTTGCTTATAGTTTTTGACAAATTCCTTTGTGACACTTTGGTGGCGTGGATGGAGTGACAGCTGCTGTTTTTGCCGTGGCATTGAAAAGGTTAGTGTTATGATGAGGTAAAAATTGTATTGACAGCGGTATCGTCATGGTTCGTCTCAGTAAACTTAGCACAGGATCAGTGCGACAATATGTCGCCGCGAGATAGATTATCCATCTCCCTTTTATTCATATTGTTGGTAAAAGATAGAAAATCTATACATGTAGCGATAACATACTGACATAGCAATCACGTGCTAAGCGTACAGTATAGTTCGAGAAATATAAATTGAACGTTTATTTTTACTATAATGTAGGTAGAAAGTTACCAATTTATATTTCACGAACTGTACTCTCAGTCGTCGTATGTCAAGTTCTTAAATTGATGCCGTTCTGATTGTGTCACTATTTTTTTATAGTTAGCATATAGTATAGCAAGATAGTAGTTAGAGCAACACACCCAAAGAAGATGTTGACGAAGGCTTAAATGAGCAATATGAAATAGACAATACAACAAATTACGAAAGTTGATATAGTTGACCCCAGTTAAAATGACGAATCAAGAATGGGTGACAAAGACAGATCGGGACCAATTCAAGATTTTAAGAAAAAACAATTGAGACGTCACTGAAAATAAAACTAAGGCTGCGTTTCACCAAACTTTTATTCGAAGAATAACGCTTTCCCTCAGATATATACACCGTGATTTCTAATAACCCGAAAGATTTTAACAGTGTGTTCCTGACCACATTTAGAAACTATAATGTCGTATAAACTTTTCTGGATATCGCCTAATTTCAGAGTTATTACCAATTAAAAAAAACATATTTTCTAATTGTAACTCGGTACAAAAGGTCTTTTTAACGGCGTTGGTGCCATTATGGAGAATAGTCTCACTAACCTCTTTAATAGATGTCGAAAAGTGAGAAACAAAACCTCTTAAAAATGAGGTTTTTGTAAAAAAAACTCTAACACTCATTGTAAGTGCTAGTTTCATGAATAACTTTTACTTTTTATGTTAAAATACATTTAAAAATTAAATAAAAATTGAAAAAAATCTAAAAAAAAAAATTTTTTTTTCGCCAAAAATGACAAATGTCATATAATATTTTTTGTTTGTTTTTACATCAAAAATGCGTGGTTAAAATCTTTCGGGTTATTAGAGATCACGGTGTATACAGGGTGGTCCAAACCTTGACGTCAAAAAATTTTTTTTGGATTCCTCACGTCATGAGCTATCAGAATATACCCCATGTATGTTGGCCGATTATTTGTAGTTTTCGAGTTATGAATTTTTGAAAATTTTTTTTTGAGAAATTCTGGAATGAAAACAAATATTAATAAAAAAAAACTGTTGGGTTTTTTTTAACTAGTTTCTTTTTGTAAAAGTATTACTACAAATAAAGCATTTACTGACAAAAAATTAGCCTCCTCACTTTGATACAAGTAGGATAAAAAATACCAAATTCAAAATTTTACGCTAAAAACGCATCAAAATAGCATTAATGTACGTAAATAAAAAAAAATAAACATATCCCAAGGATTTTTGGTAATGTAAAGACTGCCCTAGACCTTAAACCTTCGTAAAAGCAAAAAAAGTGATACTTAATAATGAGGATTTTTCGGAGTAGTCGGTCAAATAAACTTAAAAAAAAACTACTAAATTTTTAATTTAAAAATAAAGTGAAATTTCGTCTGTTTTGTTGTTCTTATCAATAAACAAAGACAGAAAATACCACGAAAACTCAATTTCTGTAGTTATTCAAGTCATTTTTTACTACTTTAAAATTTAAGCTTTTTTAAGTTTATTTGACCGAGTAAGTACTCCGAAAAATCCTCATTATTAAGTATCACTTTTTTTTTGTTTTAAGAAGGTTTAAGGTCTAGGGCAGTCTTTACATTACCAAAAATCCTTGGGATATGTTTTATTTTTTTTTATTTACGTACATTAATGCTATTTTGATGCATTTTTAACGTAAAATTTTGAAATTGGTATTTTTTATCCTACTTGTATCAAAATGAGGACGCTATTTTTTTTGTCAGTAAATGCTTTATTTGTAGTTATACTTTTACAAAAAGAAAATAGTAAAAAAAAACATAATAGTTTTTTTTTATCAATAAATTTCTTCATTCCAGAATTTCTCAAAAAAAAATATTTCAAAAATTCATAACTCGAAAACTACAAAAAATCGGCTAACATACATGGGGTATATTCTGATAGCCCATGACGTAGGGAACCTAAAAAAATTTTTTTTGACGTCAAGGTTTGGACCACTCTGTATATACATTATACATATAATTATATATATATGTATATGTATATATATATATGTATGTAGTGCTAAAGTACTATGGAGATTTGACATGACATGACTATTCGAAAATAAGCGTTATATTTCGAATCAAAGTTTGGTCAAATCGACTAAGTGAAACACGTACACGGTCCAGAATCGAAATCATTGATAGAGTTAACTGGGTTGGTGTGTGTACCTACTAAAACTAAAAAAGGAAAAAGACTATATATATTAATATTTATTTATTCGTGGTTAGCTTGGTCTTCCACATTCCAGCGTTTCACCGCTGCCGCTGGAGTCAGCATATGAGTATATGACCGCAGCTGATCTGATGATAACGAGTACTTTTGCGCACTGAGGTTGCAACGCAACAAATACTCATCACTGCTATCTCAAAGGGAAAAGGATTCTTGCTATATCAAAGGGTTCCAGGATGGCTGGCACATACGCGGGTTAGGTCCTCTGGCATGGCATCTTCCACTTTCTTCTATGCTGGTATACCAAGGCATCCATTCAGGTGTCTGAATATCAAAGGGTCCATGGTATCTAAGGCTGTGGAACACGGCACCTCATTAGTTTGATTTGAGCGATTAAGTATGAAACACCATTATATAAGTGACACGATGCATGCAGGCCACGTTTCTCTAATAAAAAGATCGGTCGATCGATGTTATAATAAGATTATTATGCTTATACTGATGGATATGAGTACCTATAGATGATTTTATGAGATAAATACACTTTAATGGTAAAAGGATACCTTCTTATCAAATTCAATATCACATCATCAGTCTAATACAGTAACAGTGGTCTTGACGTGGGCCTCTTCTATTATTTTATTTATGCGTATTAGGTAGGACATAAATGACATAATGCCCATAATAGCCACGCTGGGCAAACGGATTGGTGATTGCAGTAATGTGTCCATTATGATGAGGCTGCTGCCCTGCCTCCATCTCAAATAATTGGATCAGCGTAGTACCGTCCCTTAGTCGACTCTTATAACACCCATCGGAAAAGTTCTCCAACTTGGTAGGTGGCAAAAATATTGTTACTGCCGCACCACACAGCCTAAATTCAATGTATATGACTATAAATATTAAGTACATTTTATATATGATATAACCACTTACAATAATATCAATCAAACAAACATAGAACCTTATTGCCCTTGTAAGTTATATGACCACAACATAGAACCATGTAATATCGTGAATTTTAGACTATTAGTTGACTATAGGTATTAAGATACAGGTTTCAGTAAAATATAGCTAAATACACATAGAATTACTACCGTAAAATTAGCCCACTTTGCCTCCAGGGGAAACATTGCCCAAAACTTGAATTTTAAATAAATTGGTTATTATAGAAAAAAATTACATTCTTATGGCGGCCTAACTATTTTTAGTATAAAATAGATTATGTGAGAAGCAACACCAAGTATGACTTTTGCGTCTATCTTCATCTAGTTGTTTGCTAGAGCTTCTTGAGTGAGGTTGGTTATTTGGCGGGCAAAATCTTGGCAAAATATAGACATAAATTTCTCAAAACAGGGTGGTATTAAATGAAAAAAAAACCCATGACCTGTAATAAAATAACAACAGTAGATTACATTGATAGTAGTTTTATTGGAAAAAGCTAATCAGAAAATAAGTTATGGCTTTGGGCAATTTTATCCAGTACTTTAGCAAACGGACATTGAAAACATTGCCCATCATGAAAAATAGCCTACAGTTGTCACTTTCAAGTTTTACCACTTTATGAAAATAGCGGAGGGTAATGTTTTTTTTCAGTAAATTACGTTTTTATAACTCCGTTATTTTATTTTACGTGTACAAAATGTTCGGAACCAATAACTATACTCTCAATTGTCAGTTTCGTTGTCTGCTGCTTCGTTAGTGGGCTGATATTTATATCAATATAATATTATCTTGATTCCCATTCAAAGAACGGTTTTATTATTATTGCATTAAAACAAATAATACATTTTGGATTGTTTTACTTCACTAGTATATTAATACTTTGAACAAAAGTTAAACGTCTTTAGTTAAGATATCTACTTAAAAGTGACAACCCTAGCATTTACGAATTGCGTTAGTGGACCTTGTATGCAAAAGAGCGAAAACGGGTAGGTAACATTGCCCAACCAATTTACTCAAAATTGTTTATACTTATCCCTGAGTTATAAACATGAAATGGTAGAATTGCCCAAAAACCTTCTGTGATCGTAGTATTATTGTCATACGAGCTATTTTTAAGCACTAAATTGAGGTGGGCAATGTTGGTCAAGAACGAGATTACTTTGCTCGCCTTCTATAGGTGCATTCAGACCAAAAGAACATTCGCTATTCTAACCTCCCACTCTACGAAATTCGATCGTTACACAAAACGTGATTGGTTGATTTCGTAGAGCGGGGGATAGAACAGCGAATGCTCTTTTGGTTTGCACGCACCTTAAAACGACAAAAACCTGATCTAAATGATGATCTAAAAATTATTTCTTCATGTGAGCCGATTCGTACGATCACAGTGCACATGCTGAGCAGAAAAAACTTCAAGGTTTCATATATTTTTTTGAGATATTTTAGGATTTCCGAAAAAAGCGGGCAATGTTGACTACTTAGTTTCACGGTACTGGGCATTTTCGCGAGAAGAGATCCAAAAAAAATTTTTTTTAAGGTACGTAAATTTAATGTTTTTCCTACTCAGAATAACGAGTTCTTTCAATCTAGGAGAAAAAAAGTACAAGAAAAAAATGGTCCCACATTTTTCATACATTTTACATGCTCTCCACTTTGTAACCGCTGTACAAAGTGTTTGAAAAACGGTTACGTTATAGAAACAAAAGTTGGGACACTTTTTTTCTTCTAGTAGGATCGAAAGAGCTCGTGATTCTGAGCAGGAAAAACATAAAATTTACCTGTTTCAGAAAAATAAGTTTTTGGATCTCTTCTCGCGAAAATGCCCTACTATGAAAAAATGTAACATACAACCTTGTAATTATAATATTGCGGCAGCAAAATATTTGGCCAGCGTTGGGATCAGTTAGCTCGTAGTTGGCAAACAAGTACGTAAATTCAAGTGTTATTCAAAGGACTACTTCAGTTGGCAAAAAAATACACGTGATATTGACTAGGGGGGGGGGGGTCCTGAAAATATCACCAAATATCACCATGGGGGCTGGGGGGGTTTAAAACATACCAAAATCGTATGACGTGATTAATGGACAAGCCCTAACTAATATGTATACCTACAACTAATTGCAAATGGTCACTGATCTAAGCAATGGGCGGACAGACAGACGGACTACCGCACGAAACGATAGATGAAGAGTGATAGAGCGCTGACACACTCTAGCACCATGCTAAGAAGAGTATGCTGACGGATAGACAGACGGACTAACGGACAGACAGACGGACAGACGGACATGGCGAAACTATAAGGGTTTTTTATTTTTTTATTTGAACTATGCCCGATCATAACAATTTTTTTTTTAACGAAAAAAGTGTTAACGCTTTCACAGCCAGTAACAAAAAAGCTCGTTTAAATTTGAATTCTAAAATGTTATTAACAGAGTTCTTAATCACAATTGCGGAAATAACGCATAATTCATTTTTATTTTTTATTACTGGACATTGTTTTTTTTTTGTGTTTGTTAAGAATTATTTATATTTCTAGACGGATCCAAGAATAGATGGATGGAAAGAAGGACTAACCAACAGATAGATAGACAGTCAGACGGACGGACGAACAGACAGACAGACTGACATGACGAAATTGTAAGGGTTCCTAATTTACTACGGAACCATAAAAAGTACTTACATCCAGAATAAATGAAAAGGCAATCATTTCAAGTAATATCCGGTCGAAATATGTTTCTTTGCAGAAATAAACGGGCAGACAGACGGACGGATAGACATACAGACCGACAGACAAACAAACAGAAAGACAACGGATGGACAGATGAACAGACAGACAGACATACAGACACATAGACACACAGACAGACACTGAGATAGATAGACAGAAAGATCGACAGATGAACAGACAGACAGACAGACAGACAGAAAGATCGACAGATGAACAGACAGACGGCAGACCGTCAGACAGACGGAGATGGCGAAAATGTAAGGGTTCCTAATTTACTACAGAACCGTAAAAAGTAATTACAGCCAGAATAATTGAAAAGGCAACCATTTTAAATAATATCCGGTCGAAATATGTTTCTTTGAAGAAATAAACGGTTGGAAAGACGGACGGACAGACATACAGACCGACAGACAAACAGACATACAAACACACAGACAGACAGACAGACAGACAGATAGACAAACAGACGGATGGACAGATGAACAGACAGACAGACATACAGACAGACATACAGACAGACACATAGACGGATAGACAGAAAGATCGACGGATGAACAGACAAACAGACAGACAGACGGAAAGATCGACAGATGAACAGACAGACAGACAGACGGACAGACAGACAGACAGACAAACGGACAGACGGACGGAAAGATCGACAGATGAACAGACAGACAGATGAACAGACCATAAGATAGATAGACAGACAAACAGACAGAGGGATGAACAGATGAACAGACAGACATACATACAGACAGACAGACATTTCAAGTAATATCCGGTCGAAATATGTTTCTTTGCAGAAATAAACGGGCAGACAGACGGACGGACAGACAGACAGACAGACCGACAGACAAACAGACAGACAACGGATAGACAGATGAACAGACAGACAGACAGACATACAGACAGACAGACGGACATAGCGAAAATGTAAGGGTTCCTAATTTACTACAGAACCGTAAAAAGTACTTACAGCCAGAATAATTGAAAAGGCAACAATTTTAAATAATATCCGGTTGAAATATGTTTCTTTGCAGAAATAAGCGGTTTAACAGACGGACGGACAGACATACAGACCGACAGACAAACAGACATACAAACACACAGACAGACAGACAGACAGATAGACAAACAGACGGATGGACAGATGAACAGACAGACAGACATACAGACAGACAGATAGACAGACACACAGACAGATAGACAGAAAGATCGACGGATGAACAGACAAACAGACAGACAGACGGAAAGATCGACAGATGAACAGACAGACAGACGGACAGACCGTCAGACAGACAGGCAGACAGACGGGCGGAAAGATCGACAGATGAACAGACAGACAGACGGACAGACCGTCAGACAGACAGACAGACAAACAGACAGACAGACAGACAGAGGGATGAACAGATGAACAGACAGACATACAGACAGACAGACAGGCGGACATGGCGAAAATGTAAGGGTACCTAATTTACTACAGAACCCTAAAAATATCTTACAGCCAGAATAATTGAAAAGGCAACCATTTCAAGTAATAACCGGTCGATATATGTTTCTTTGCGGAAACAAGCGGACGGACAGACGGACGTACAGATAGTCAGTCCGTTGAGATAGACAGACACACAGACAGAGAGACAAACAGACAGACAGAAAGATCGGCAGATGAACAGACAGACAGACGGACAGACCGCCAGACAGACAGACTTACAAACAGACAGACAGACAGACATACAGACAGACAGAGGGATGGATGCAAAATGCAAGGGTTCCTAATTTACTACAGAATCCTAAAAAGTACTTACACCCAGAATAATTGAGAAAGCAATAATTTGGAGGAAACAAACGGACGGACAGACAGACATACAGACAGACAGACAAACAGACTGACAGACAGACAAACATACAGACAGACATACAGACAGACAGGTGGATGCACATGGCGAATCTGTGACGGTTTCTAATTTACTACAGAACCCTAAGAAATACACCCAGAATAATTGTAAAAGCAATAATTTCGAATACTATCTGGTCGAAACACGTTTCTTTGCGGAAACTAACGACCGTATAGACGGACGGACACACAATCAGACAGACAGAGAAACAAACAGACATACAGACAGACGGATGGACAGATAAACAGAAAATATACTTTCATTCGCCAAAGAAATGTTCGTTTAAATTTGAACTTTACTAAGATGTTAATAGAGTTCAAGATCACAACTGCGGAAGTAACGAGCTAAGCCGAGTTTAGACCTGGGTCGCGTTTTATAAAGTTTCATTTTACAATTTCGCTGTTTGCCTCTCTAACGCACGCACATAATATATTGGCTAGAAAGAGAGACAAACGGCAAATTGTAAATTGTAACTTTATAAAACGCGAGCCTGCAAGTTTTGAAAAAAAGAGTTGTAGATATTTGCCACTAATTCCTACCAATATTTGCCGTGTGGTGACGGCAGTAAGAATATATTTTGTCACCACCCCAACTCCTCCTGTGGGTGTCGTAAGAGTCGACTAAGGGATTGAAGTGTCACTGACTATTATTTGATAAAAGATTGATGATGGGCAGCAGAGTCATCATAGTGGACATACTACTGCGATCGCCAATCCGCTTGCCCAGCGTGGCGATTATGGGTATTTACCTCCTAATGCGCCTATACGCATAGTAAATAGGAGAGGCCTACGTCCAGCAGTGGACTATCATAGGCTGATGATGATAATGATTTGCGTCTCAAAACTTGCGGCAATAACTTGCAAGTGTAAACTCAGCTTTGTGTCTTTTCAAAAGGGCTTATTTCTACTCTGACAATAAGGATTATTTTTTCTATATTTCCATAAGAGAAATTATCTCTATTGACAAAGTGGAAATAAGCCCTTTTGAGAAGACATTCCACAGTTACGATATAATGAATTCATTACAAAACAACATACGTAATTGTGGGACAAAGTCATTTTGCGTCCGGCGGAATGTAGCCAGCAACGCCATATTGCTAGTTGTGCTAAGCTCACCTGACGCCAATAGAACGCGACTCCAAACTCCAAGCATCGGGGTTCCATTAAGGGAAATAATAGGAACTGCAACTGTCTTCTTGAGCAATTCACGTATCGTACCTATCACTATGTTGACTATTCAAGACGAGTGGTATGCACCCATAAGTACTGCGTAGGTATTAGGAGTATGAATGCAATAAGTGCAGGTTATAGTAAGTATATATATTTATTTACCAAGAAGCCGAGCCGATATTACAAGAGTACATAGTAGTTGACCAACATCGGGCGTCTTACTCCTCCGTCTTACCTCCTTCTCATTAAACTCTAAAATTAACATAGAAAGAAATATCTACTAATTAGAAAGTTCACAAACTTACCATTATAAACATATCTGTTAGATCATTGGACTTCAGCTTAACTTGATACTCAAAACTTAATTCAATATGAACATTATGTCGGAAAAAACATTGACAGCCCAGTCAACAACACGTTGTCAGGTAACCAATTTCCAGGCAAGTTCCCGTCGACGGCGCTAGGAGGCGCCAGAATTGCTAGCACATATTGCATCCTTTCACTTAATTCAATTTAAACCTTTTTCATCATGCGGCCAATACCACACGTCAACCCTAAATGGCTAGTCAAATGAAATAAAAATACGAACTATATTCGCGTGGAAAAGAGAGAGCGAGTGGCGGCATGTTTACGTCATCGCGAACAGTTTAATAATGGTTCACGGAACTTTATTTTTCGTTCATCTCTAGTAACGGTAACCAGAAAAGTTTTGTTCTTTCATATAAATCATATAATGTTCTTGTCAAAACCGTTATGTCAAAGAACGGAATTTTTCCGTTCATCTTGAATATTGTGAACCAGAAATATTGTGTTCATCTACAAAACCTTTATCGTAGTTAACCGTTACTAATACGAACGGAATTTAATAACGGTTAAAGAACAATATCAAATGGTTAATCGAGAACGGTTCCGATCCCTGGGTGTAATAACTGGCGTAGATAGAGGCAATCCATCTAAGTCCTCAGGGTAGTCAGCGCATAGGCGATTTTTTGATCGCTATGTCCATGGGCCTCAGTTCCTGCTTTCCATCAGGTGGGCTGAGAGCTCAGTTGTCTACCTTCGTCACATAAAAAAAAACAAAGGATGAAAGACTTCGGTTCCGGCGATCTGGAAGCGACGAAGGTCAAAACGCTGCCGCTAGGATCCGTCCTCAAACATATTGAGTTGATAGAACAATCCCTGGTGTAGGCGAAACAGGGGGCAATTATGCAAAAGGTAAGGATGTCCCCAAATCAGTTGACAGGGAATAAATAGGCTTAAGCCGAGCGAAAAAACTTTTATGTCGACGGCATAAAAGCGAAAAAGTCATCCATCGGCACAATTCGGGTCGACCGACGCGGCTTCGGATTTTTCGCTCTTATACCGTCGAAATAAAGCTTTTTTCGACCGGCTTAAGCCGATTCCGTGTCGACTGATTTGGGGAGTCCCTTATGGGGGAAAAACTTAACTACTAAGGTAAATGCGAGTAATTGATTTTTTTCTGAGATCTAACTTTTGAATAATTTGATTTATCAAAAGGGTGAATATCTGAGCGTTTCAACCGCCTAATTTTGGTGGCATCATTTTGCCGAAGTTTCTATTCGTAACAATATGCTACTTTGTCATTTGAAGGAGGCACGTTACCTTATACAAATGACCAAATATAACATTGAGACGTTTAGAAACTTCGGTAAAAATGATGCAACCAAAATTAGGCGGTTGAAACGCTCAGATATTCACCCAAAATCAACACAGTAATAGGTAGAATATTTTTACAAAATCTATTAGCTATTAGATAAAGAGACATTTCAATTACCTACTTGAATTTACCTCATCTGCTCAATTAGGGCCGGAAATCATTTGATAGACGGATTTTTTTAAAGACGGCCTTTCTTGATAGACGGTCTTACCCTTAGTAAAGTTGTAATTTGCTCTTATAGGTACGTGTACGAGTAGGTACTTAAATGTATTATAAACGCGAAAGTAAGTGTCTGTCTGTTGCTTCTTCTCGTTAAAACCGCTGGACTGATTTTGTTGAAACTTAGTATTGAGATGTGACCATAATGTATGGAAATGGTCACCTGGCGTTTCTTTCGAATCTCTTCTCATACATTTATAAATTTTGCATATTGTATACGATTGCTGAATGGCATTTCCGCTTGAAGAAGACAGAATCTACGACATACTCAAATTCCTTAACATTTGACTGAAATTACTTTTCCCTGTTTGTTAGGGCGGCGGGGTTATTTAAATTATTTTTAATTTAAATAGTTTGAAGTGTTGAAACCCCCCGTGGCCCATCGAATTAGAAATAAAGCAATGCAAAGGCTCAAAAATGTGTCCCTGCGTTTGTAGAATGCCTTGTTTTTTGCTTTAATATTTTTACATTAAACATTGTTTTATTTTAATACATCCGTTTCACCCACGGAATAGATTTTATTAAACAATACAAAATCTTCTTGAAATTTAATTGACCTTTTATGAAAAAAATGTACATATATACAGTATGTATCACCACGTAGAGCAAAGAAAGAAACCCATTAATATGTAGATCATACTAAACAACTTTTACTATGGGGCCAAACTCGAATTTGCGAAAAAAAAAATTACTCTCCCATACAACGTGTTCATGATCAAGCAATCAAAATATATGAATTGTCAAATTTTTTTTCGTGAATTCGTGTTTGACCCTATAGTAAAAGTTGTTTAGTATGATCTAAACATTAATGGGTTTCTTTCTTTGCTCTACGAGGTGATACATACTGAATATATACTCGTATATATATATGTATATAAATATATCTGTATATAAATATATATATATATATGTACCTATGTATAAACCTATGTACATATATATATATTTTTTACAATTTAACCCATTGATGTAGTAACCTTAATTTCTAGTTATGTTCGTCCTAAGGGATAACGTTGGCAACTAGGTCTCCCTTTCTAGGTCTCGTGCCTAAATCACTCCGCCACTCCATTTAGCATCAGCCGCGAAAACTGAAGACGTAGGTTCAACTCCAAATCGGCGGTAGTTTTTCTTTGGTAGATGACATCTAATATTTAAAACACTACTATTTTTATTAAACGGTTTTTATTAACTTCACCGCGTATCAACTGTCGTCGATGCTTCAAATCTTGTGATCGATTTTTCGACCACTTCTAGTGCACCGAAATCAATAAAATTTGGAACTCTTATCAAGTCCCAATGACAATGCAATATTATAATATTTGTATCCTTGTATCCTCAAAGCCTGATGCTGCAGACGTACTGCTTACCTTAACCGAGAGTGTTAGACACGTGAAAATGAAAGTATAGCATGTTTGGCATAATCAAATACTAACAGCCTGATCTTGACTTCCAACTCCTCACTCCTGATGCTGCAGTACTGCCTACAATAACCGCAAGGTTTATCTTTTATCGATATCTTGATTTCAAAGAAGTTCTTTAGATATTAAGAAGAAACATGCAAATTTAATACTAACATCCAACTCCTCAAATCTGATACTCCAGTGTACTGCCTGCCACAACCGCTAGGTTTAGCGATATGTAGATTTTGCAGTACTGCTTTAGATATTTGGTAGAAACATACGGATTGAATTATCATCATCATCATCATCATCATATCAGTTGAAAGACGTTCACTGGTGAATATAGGCCCCGCATCCAGCGACGTTCACCAGGTCACGAGTCCACCTTGTGGAGGGCCTACCCACGCTGCGCCTTCCGGTACGTGACCGCCACTCGAGAACCTTACCGTCCCAACGACCATCGGTTCCACGCAATCCACGCGCGACGAGCCCCGCCCACTTCAGTTTAGCGATTCGAAGAGCTATATCGGTTACTTTGGTTCTGCTGCGGATGGTCTCATTTGTAATCCGATCTCGCAGAGACACTCTTAGCATAGGCCTCTCCATTGCCCTTTGAGTGACTTTGCGTGACTTTACTAAAATAAAAACGTGGGGCGTTATTATGAAGAAAGAAACATACAAGTTCAAAATATGTAATTGTAGCTTTAATTTTGCAATTAATCATCCATCAGTTCCATCAATTCCACAGAGGTAAATAGCTTTTATTAAGGCCAGAACAAAACTTATTACAGTCTTGATTTATATGTGTGTTCTTAAATAACTATAGTAACTTAATCACAATTGCGTACGCCCCACGTTTTTATTTCAGTTTGGTAAAAGTTTCCGATTAGGTAACGCTTAATCCACTGACATAGAGGCTAAACGTGGCTTTCAGCATCCGACTTGGGACAACTACAGTGATAATAGTTTCACGTGAGTAATCTACAGAAAGTTGCATCTACGGTTAGTTATAACAATTTTTTATTTTCTAGTTTTTGGTGCAATAAAAACCGTTTAACTTAAAACTTTTTTTACTTATTTTATAAATATTACGATGCTACGAAAAAGTCCACCCATATCCCGTACCTAGAGTGATAGAGAGGGAAAACTACGATACGCTACCAAGCGCTAGCGATTCGCAACTTGGCTAAGCATCCAGGTGTGATAAAAATATAAAATGAGGACTTACCTCCCTGGCAAAGCCAGTTGAGGAACGGCAGTGATGGCGACGAGGAAGTTCCCGGCGGCGTACACGAACATCATATACAAGATTGTCCTGAAACAGTCACAAGATTAACCCCCTTATTCATAAACGTCTCCTAACTTAGCAAGCCGCTAAGTATTGTTTGTCCCTTACTGTCTTATAGACATATTCATCATCATCAGCCTATGATAGTCTACTGCTGGACGCAGGCCTCTCCTATTAACTATGCGTATAAACGTATTAGGAGGAAAATACTTACCTATAATCGCAGTGGCATCGGATTGGCAATCGCAGTAATGTGTCCACTATGATGACGCTGCTACCCATCATCAATCTTTTATCAAATAATGGTCAGTGACACTTCAATCCCTTAGTCAACTCTTACGACACCCGCAGGAGGGGTTGGGGTGGCGACAAATGTATTCTTATTTCCGTCACCACACGGCTAGGCATATTGATAAGACCGAAAGAGACAAACACTTAGCGACTCGCTAAGTTAGGAAACGTATAATTTTCACTTTAAAAAATATATTATGGTAGTGTAAGACCAATGGTCTACGCGTAGCAATGTACAAGTTGAAGAACATTCTCAAAATTGCGGGAATATACTCGGAAATTTCCGAGAATTTTCATGAGAATTTAAGAGTCAGTTCTCATTGAGTATGTTTCCATGAGAACTTATAAAAGTGTTTTATAAATAATTATTTGAAATCGTAAATAAGTAAACAAGGCAGTAAATACAACTCATAAGGTATGTATCTAGTACGGTCTTGGCTTGATTAGATTATTTGTTAAATTGAGATTCCCGAGAACATTCTCTATGCAAGTTTCGCAACTTATGAAACTTCTCCTCGGTACAATGCTATCTACGCGTTATACACTAAAGGTCACTTTGAAATTAAACCTAGAACATATGACATAGCTTAAATTTTAATATTTGGCATAGAGTCGAATCACCGTTGAGTTGTTATAACATGCGAAGACCTTATTTGTTTCGGTAATTATACGCTTTTAACATAGTACTTTAGGGTAAGTAACTCACCTGAATTTGCCAAGATAATTGTCGGCGAGAATCCCACCAAAGACAGGGAATAGATACACGAACATACTGAACACGTGGTACAACTCTGTGGCCTCGTCATCTGAATATCCTAATTTGCTTCTTAAATATAATGTCAAAAATGCTGAAATAGACAAAAATAATTACTGGGTTATTTTATTTAATGTTTTACATGCAAGTAAATAATATATGTTATTTTCTGCCCTCCAGCCAAACAGCACATTGCCGACCGCTGCGCTAAACTAAGTTGCCGCCTGCCGGCTCCGCTTAACAGAAAAATAGTATACATACCTCGGCCGTTAAATGGGAAAGCCTCGGATCACATTACCCGTCATCTGGCACATTTCCCACTTAGACGGCCTTGACATCTACTATTTCTTTATGATTTTTCTATGACGAACTTGCGAAAAAGAGTTAGATTAAATTGCCCTTATTGATAGACTGTGTAAGTGTGTATAACATTCCTCAGTAAAAAAACAAATATGGCTGACTTTTCATAGCATTTGAAGTCTTTGACACATTCTTGAAACATATTGTTGTGTACGTGACTGCAACCCTGTTGAAAATATGTAGCTAGTTAATATTATTATTATTTGAATGTTCCTTACCTCTCATACCAGAGTAAGAAAATCGTTCACAAAATTCTGCGACAACTATAATTATAACTATTCTCGGAAACCGGTCCTTTACCTAAAACAAAATACAAATCATATTTTATAACTTAGTTGTAACCTCAAAATGTTTCCTATATGAATTTCACGCTGTGACTACAAACAAGCCTGCTACCGCGTACCCCGAAATTCGTAACTGTTCATGGCACTAGGGATTCTAATATATTTTTTTGGAAAGAAAAAACAGTGTTTCAAATCTTGCCTACTTCTGAAAATTCAGAACTACCTATCGTCGATTTTGGCCATAGCAAATGTGTCCTGAGACTCCTGAGGAAAATACATGCAGTTTTGCGACATTGTTCTACTTAATTGGATATAATTTCTAATGAAAGATGCCAAAACTTCCCACACTAATTAACAAATGTATACAAATTAATTTAGCACTGAGAGTTTTTTTAATTGTTCAAAATCTGTACAGATTTCATTCCACATACGTTATTTATTTATTTATTTTATTCATTAATTACAATTTTTAATTTAAAATCGCCTAATAGTTGTACCTAGAGTTACAGCGTTGCGACTTATGAAAGCATTATGTGATACGAGTTGTTTTCCAAAGCAGTGACCCTAGGTGGTCCATATCGATCTAAATTTAAACGGGTAACCTCGCGTCTTGACGTTGATTGTGATAACACAATTTCTGAGACAACGGTGCTTATTCGCCATATACACGTGTGTGGGGTCAAGTCTGGTATGTCTAGGTGAGATCCAATTATAGATCAGCAACGAACAAATAAAACATGGAAGCCGCACGCCATACTAAATACTTGGAGAAAATAATTTAGGCTTGGTTGACGGTATTTAAGGATTGGTGGTTGCTTTTTTATGTCATAGGCTTAGATGCTTTTCTATCCAGAGGCACAATATTGACTTTGCCTTATAAACAAAACGGTTTCAACGAACTACATTTAAGGCGGTCGTTGCAGCTGAAAATACCGAATTTTCAAAACGTTATAAATATAAGAGCCTCGCAAAGAGTACAATTTTGTACCGTTTGGTGTAGAAACTTTAGGTTCATGGGGCCAGAAGTGGGTCATTTTTTGTCAGGTCAAAACTTCGGAGGATCACCTGTACTGAAAAACTTAGTACGATACTCGTACGTAATACTTAATTTTTTTCGCACAAGTTATCACGCCACCACTACCGCAGGAGTGGACCTACTGGATCTAAACTAATGTATTGTATCCTGACCACAGCTTCAAAATATCACCCTGCTATATTTATGCAAAACAAAAAAGGAACCAGAAGAGATTAAACTATAGTTTTCATACAAAAAGGAACTAAGTATGTTCGGCAACGGCAAACCCTTGTCATCTTAAATCAATTACTCGGGTACCTTTTTGTTGTTTAGGGTCCCCCCAAAATAAACGACGCGGAATCGGCTAAGCCGGGCGCAAAACTCTTTACGAGCATTTTCACTTTTAGGTACACCCAATCACTTTAAAAAACCTTAAATTTAGACAGGTTTATAACGATAATTAAGCATTAAATTTCAACAACAAAAACTCGGTTTAATGTTAATTTAAAACTTAGGTACTTAACCAGGAAACTTTCCTGCGGGATATACAGTATTACAAGGAGTCACTAAATTAGTCTTAAGTTTTATAAGCTATATAAGCTTGTCCGAAATACGTTTGATAGGCAATTTTGAAAGCATCATAAAGTCCTTAAAATAAATAAGGTCAGTGCGGCTAAGTCCTGCATATTTTATTTTTTATACTGTTCAATTACGGTCGGAAATCAGTTGGTAGACGGATTTTCCTGATAGACGGTCATACTCGCATTGACCTTAAGTTGGAAATTAGCCATATATCACATAGCACTCAAAAATGTCCACACACCATACTCTCAGCTCATAACATAGAAACACAAAATAATACATAAGTATGTCAATAATTAGACCCTGTTTGAATTTGTATTTATAATTATCGATATATTCTTTATGAGTAGAAATTATGAAAGTTAAAAGTGTAATGAAACTTTTTCAACCAACTTATGGCAGATGATTCACTTGGCACATCAACATTTACCAAATTATTCAAATTCATGTTCATTTATTCAAGCCATCAAGTTAGGTACACATACAATATACACAATATGATAGGTAATATGTTACATGATCAGGGCAGAGCAGAAATCTTAGACTAAACCTAAACTACGATACCACAGAATATATAAAGTACAGAAGCTTCACTGCTTTGATGTTCACAAATGCCGGCTTTTTATGTGCCTACACAATTATTATTACCAAACAAAACGACGCGCGAGGCGACGCGAGCAGCTAAAATGGGCCGTATTGCGTGGCGGAAAGGTCGCTTATAAGCCGCACCCCGTCGAAAACAGGGTTGTCAATTATTGAAAACTAATAAAAAAACGAACAGCGCTATGAGGCGTCTGACAAATACATTACGAGTACTGCAATGATATCTACGGCGTTAATAGCATTCGTCTTGATAGCTAATTGAACAATTTAGTTCATGCGTGATTATAGAATTTATCTACGCATTTCATACAAGTGATTCAAAAATATTTGTCTCAACTTTGGCGGCACCTTCTTTGTGCTTCGGCCGCGCGTGTCCGGGCGGCATTGTTTGAGGTGTGAGTGAGATAGCAATACGACTTTGTTAACTTTAGGTGAATATCCATCCGAATAATCCTGATAATAATACGAACATTCTAAAAATATCTGTAGACAGTATGTGAGGTGTGCATAAATTAATATATCTGTTTAATACATTTAATAAGAAAGAATTACGTTAGGTACCTACGCGTTCATTACAAAAGCAGCATAAATAAGTAATGGTTTAATCACAATCGTAAGGCAGACGTAACACGGCATTTTCTCTTATATGTACCTATTTGATATTATGGGAATAAAGTCAGACAACCAAATAATATGTTAGGACAAAAGCCGCGAAATTCAATAATAGTATGTGAACGAAGTTTTTTACATTATTTAAAGGTGCCGCTTTTTTACTGACAAATTTGTCCGAAAATAAACCGTTTTGTCTGTAATTGACTTGAGTTTCTGAGAATTTAATTTACTACGAATGTAGGTAATAAGTATATTATTATGTTCCTTACATTATAGTATCTCTCAAACGCATCGGCTGTGCGAAAAACGCGTCATGAAAATTAACATTATTATTATTGCAACATGCTGCTATGCAGTATATTTTCGGCGTTTTCATTTAAGATGCACATGTATAAAATAATCCTAATATTTGCAAGCGATATATTTCGCTATACGTGACGAGCTAGCGTTGTAAATTAAAACGTGCGTTCCGAGACAGCGCGCGCTAACCATTGAATAGACCACGGAGACGGGGCGCTCTGCATGTACTTGTGCCCGCGCGACGGAATCGCGGAGTGACACCCCCTTGACGATACTTATAACAACGCTTATTATTTTGTCAACTTTCATTTGCCCGAATTCCATTTGGCAACTTAGCCTGGTTTGGTCGGGACATTACGAACAAATAAAACATGGAAGCCGCACGCCATACTAAATTGCCTTTCAAAAACGGTCCTGAATTTTAGTTGACAAGTGTCTTCAATTCATCACGGCAATGAATTTTAAAATCAACCTTTAAAAACTTATTAAACCACCATTTAAAATTAGTTGTGATTGGTCCATCAAAGTTTTGATTGGCTATATTCTATAAACAGTTGTCAAAGATGTTGCGTCGAAATGTGCGCGGTGTTAAGAAAAGCGCTTTGTCCTGCCCATCTTGGCACAATTGAACAATTGCTTTTGGGGTCATTTTTGAGATGGCGTTAGACGTCCATGTTATTATGTTCGCAGTTGGGACATGATAATTTGCGAAAGCTACGTCTGCGTAACGGTTTGCCTTGTGATGATTGCCAAATGAAACTATGGGAAGTTTGGGAAGTTTGGGAAGTGATCATATTCCATAAAATTTTCGGCAACATATTAAACCGATGTAACTACATACCCGAGGCTTGGAGTCGCATTCCATATCCTCCGGGATATCTTTGCTCATGTTGAACACACCACTCGGATATCTAACTCACAAATAATTCCTCCTCGAGACGGTGTTACATTTATATTGTTTTGTCACACGTGTGTTCTGGGCAAACACTCCTATCGCGGACTTAACCAATCAACCAGCGGGGCAAATATTCTTGAACGATTTGCGCTATGTTTATCATTTGGTGATGCTCCATATTTAGCCATTGGGCATTTGACCAATTAAGCGTGGGATAGATACCCTACTTGCTAAAAAGTACACTGGGTAGGTTAGGTTCCCATTATTGGACTGTCGGACCATCTCTTCATAAATCCATCATTAAATAATCAAACCGGGTTACTCACGTATTTAAGTCGATGATTGCTCGACATGTTTCGACCTATTTAGAGGGTCCTCGTCTGGAGCACCCTCGGTCGGGCTTTGACTCGGCTCGATAATAATTATTTCTAATATGTTTGAGTCTGACATTGGTTATAATATAATTTTAAAATTAAATACCTACTAGTTTTAGATTTAAGTACGTACATAAACTTTTTCAGTCTATCCAGCTAACTACAATTATCCACTTGGGTAGTCGTTATTTATTTCCTTAATTACTTTTGTGGGATCTTCTCTCTTTGTGAATATCAAATCAATACCAAATGAAGGGTCCACGGAAAAAACACGTTCAGTGCTTAAAAAAAATAGGGCAAACTCACACATTATTGTGTTAAAAGTAAGGTAGTTTTTCCTTCTGTAATTTGAATTGACTAGACATGTTCTTTCCGTGGACCTTTCAAATAGGCTTTCTACCTCATACGAGTACATATGGTAATCCATAAAATATTCGTTAAGAAGGAAATTGATCAATGATCAATGTGAGTATAATAAAATAGGATAAAAGCTTCAAAAAGTATTAAAAACATATCTCCAATCAAACACAATTATATAAAATTAAACAGAACACACAGAAACAACAACACCTTTATTCTATAAATATCTTTCTCCAGCGGTTGATACTCGTATCAAAGTAAACAATTAGTCAAACGTATGTGATAGAATTCTGGGTATACAAAGGTCATAATAATTAAAATTTACCAGTTCAATGGCCGTTTTTATGTCCGACCTATGTCAATAAAGGATGTCAGAGTAATTCGATATAAGGATAAAGGTCATGTCTGAAAATAGGTAACACGGGGTTAGTACCTCTAATTAGTTTAATTAATTACCTACTCCAACTCTTCACGTGGGTGTCGTAAGAACCTAAGTAAGGGATTGAAGTGTCACTATGCATTCATATTAATTGAAGGTTGATATGCCGTGTGGTGACGGCAATAAGAATACATTTGTCACCACCCCAACTCCACCTGCGGGTGTCGTAGGAGTCAACTAAGGGATTAGTGTCACTGACCATTATTTGATAAAAGATTGATGACGAGCAGCAGCGTCATCATAGTGGACACATTACTGTGATCGCCAATCCGCTTGCCCAGCGTAGCGATTATGGGTATTTATCTCCTAATGCGTTTATACGCATAGTTAATAGGAGAGGCCTACGTCCAGCAGTGGACTATAATAGGCTGATGATGATGATGATGAATGGGCAGCAGCATCATCAATTCATAAAAGTGGACACACTACAGCGATCGCCACCATCGTCGCTTGTGCAGCGTCGCGATTATAGGCTCCTAATGCGTGTACGCATGTAATAGGAGCTTAGAGGCCTATGTCCCACAGTGGACTGAAACAGGCTGATGATGATGTACCTAATTGACATAAGAAACACACGAGGAGACGAAGAATGAAAAGAGATCAAGCGAGAACACCAAAATTCATAATCGCATTCAGCGCAGAGCGACTCAAATCGTCGACTGCCAGGATATTCACATCGGCTTGCCTTTGCGTAGAGATGTAGCCCGGCTCTGCATTTTTATCGCATTTAGGTATAACGGGGAGTGCTCCAAGGAATTGACAACGTTTCAAAATTTTCAATGTCCCTAAATCGAAAACCATTTCGAGATATACGCATGTAGATCAAAAAAAATATATTTTTTAATTTTTATTTCGCAATATTTTTGTAAAAATCGTAATAATAGCTTAAAGGGGAAGTGACGACACATAGCTGATTCAGAGCTGCCACTATAACCAAAAAATCTTGCGGTTTGAATGTCTCTTGTGTTTGGCAGTGACACTTTGACACTTGTCACCGATTTTTCATCGTTTTTCTTATGTGTTTGAAACATCACTTGTGACGTCATTTAGCAGATTTTTTGACGTTTGTAACTTACGCTCTTTCTGCTCGAAGTAGTAATAAAAGAGGATTTTCTCACTAAATTTGCAATTATATTCAAAAATAAAAAATATGTGTATCTTTTAATATCGCCAACGCTGTAATACCATGGGTGTTGCGGGTGTCCATGGGTGTCCCCGGAGATCGCTTACCATAAGGTGATACGTCAGCTCACTTGCCTCCTATTCCATTAAAAATATCCGGGATTTGTGCCCGACACTCCAACGAAGGCGTCATTAGAGTGACAGAGAAAAACCCCCGAAATTTGAGGATTTCTAAGATC
This sequence comes from Thaumatotibia leucotreta, assembly GCA_025490895.1. Lineage (NCBI taxonomy): Eukaryota > Metazoa > Arthropoda > Insecta > Lepidoptera > Tortricidae > Thaumatotibia > Thaumatotibia leucotreta. The sequence goes on from JALPQI010004843.1 coordinate 33,662, forward strand.
TCGGTAGGGCCGCAAGTCCCGTAACGTGCGTGAGTAAGCAATTTAATGTCGTCGACAAAAACTTGCGTTGATTAGAAACAAAATGCCGCAGCGAAAACACAACCATCGTACAGCGCGAGGGATTCTATAGCTACCATGACATTGCAAGTTTTGCTACGAACAAATAAAACATGGAAGCCGCACGCCATACTAAATTGCCTTTCAAAAACGGTCCTAAATTTTAGTTGACAAGTGTCACACCCTCTTCAATGCATCACGGTAAAGAATTTCAATGCCAACCTATAAAAACTTAAACCGCCATTTAAAAATAGTTGTGATTGGTCCGTCAAAGTTTTGATTGGCTATATTCTATAAACATTTGTCAAAGATGTTGTGCCGAAATATATGTGGTGTTAAGAAAAGCGCTATGTCCTGCCCATCTTGGCACAATTGAACAATTGTGTTTGGGGCATTTATGAGCTGGGGCATTAGACGTCCAATACGTCCATGTTATATATGGTCGCAGAAGTTTTGCTAACGTTTGGTTTTACTCGATATGTATGCTCGCTCGCTCCTATATTTCAGTGCGAGCGAGATACACTGCATACATTTGTCAGCCTCCGTAGCCTAGTTGTTAGTACCTAATCCTGCCTACGAAGATGGAGCTGGAGGTTTCGGATTTTAATCCTGGCGAGTATTATTTGTGTATTTACTTATCACAAATATTTGCTTCTTGGTCGTGGCTATGTATTTACTTATATCTATTAATTACAGTGTATATTTATATCAGCGCTTGGCCTTGGTACTCACATCACAAGCCTTAATTGAGCTTACCATGGGACTAGGTCGAATTGTGTAAGAGGTCTCAAGATATTACAAGTAAATTGTTAATTACAAGTTATAACTTATAACAACACAAATTTAGTTAGTAAAAAAATATACATACAGAATACAGAGTGATTTTTATTCCCCGTTCAAATTTTAGGGGATTAATTCTAAATTATTTGTATTTGTAATTCTGAGGTCATTGATGAACATTTACTATAGGGCTGGCAACCGATTCGCGAAAAAAAAAATCCCTGAAAACTTTGAGAAATTATTAGGCGGAAATGTATGGAACATCAGATTTTTTATCTCGAATCGGATGTCGGCCCATAGTAAAACTTCATCAATCTCTCATGGCCGTGTGGTGACGGCAGAAAGAATACATTTGTCACCACCCCAACTCCTCCTGCGGGTGTCGTAAGAGTCGACTAAGGGATTGAAGTGTCACTGACCATATTTGACTAAAGATTGATGATGGGCAGCAGCGTCATCATAGTGGACACATTACTGCGATCGCCAATCCGCTTGCCCAGCGTGGCGATTATGGGCATTTACCTCCTAATGCGTCTATTCGCATAGTTAATAGGAGAGGCCTACGTCCAGCAGTGGACTATAATAGGCTGATGATGATGATGATGATGAATCTCTCAGAATGAACCCTCAATTTTTTTTGCGGTGAATAAAAAAATAACCCGTATATTAAGACAATAATGCCAAAGACTAATTATTATGTGACGGTCCACAGAGTAATATAGACCTACACGCACATAATGTAAAGTTCAAAATTCAGTTTTCATGCTTTGGTTACTACTTGGCGTTGTGACAGCTTTTGTATTAGTTTTTAAATAAGTTTGAGTCTCACGTTTGTTATAATTCTAAAATTTTGTATCATGGCATCAAAAGTCTATAGGCGTTTAATTTATTTTTTGATTCTATGTACTTTAAACCCACTTTAAAGTAGGTACAATCAAACATTTATATATTTTTCAAAAAGCTTGACGGCCACCTGATAAAAATAGGTTCGATTTGCAAGTCAAATATTATTAAAAGATCAGTAGTTCACTTACATAACAATATTTATCTTATCAAACTGGTGGTTTCCTCTTATTGTTATACATTACACAGACAGTGCAAGAGCAACAAGTTCTAGAAGTACACTTTATTATTTTAATTTAATATGTGTGCATTTTACCGCGTGCTGACGGCAGTAAGATTAGGAATACATTTGTCATCACCTCAACTCTTCCCACATCACATCATCAATCTATAAACAGACCACTGCTAGACAAAGGCCTCTCCTATTACCTAAGCGTTTGGACGCGGTAGTAGGTGAATGCCCATAATCGCCACGCTCGGTAATCGGGTTGGCGATCGCAGTAGTGTGTCCACTCTACTAGGTATGATGTTGATGATAATGATGATGCTACGGTTCACTATTGGGATGCATACTAACAAATGTAATAATATAGTTACGCATAAATGTCTTCTAGCCGTTTACAAGGCGAATTGTATTTATGCGTATTTTTTTACGCATAATATTTAAATGCATACACATTAAAGGCATACCCGTAATAATAACTAACATCACGATGCATACAAATAGTTAATCCTAAAATTAGACTATCTCCTAGCCTCCAGGTATAGGTTGGTGCCAACAGGACCAACTCGGGGTCTGATTATCTTGGAGAAATCGGTATTTTTTATTTTTTTATTTGGTGATTGGTTTAGAGCTCTTCAAATATTCCATTTTAAAAGTGGTTTAAAAATGGAATCTCGAGCGTATCGAGGGTTTCAAGGCACAATAATTAAACAAACTTTGCTCCCATGTGTAACACAACATTTTGATTACAGAGCTCTTCAAATATTCGTATGTCCGTGTCTCGTGAGTGTCACGCCGCTGACGTGGCGGAGGTGTGCGCTGCCGTGCGCAAACAGAGATTACACGCTCACAAGCACACATACAGCGGGATTGTCTTTAATACTCACACCCACTATAGTTGCCGATTTCTAAGAATGACAGTTTAGGAATGAGCCTTATATTTATGACAAGACTATCGGAAAAATGGTGAGTCTTATCCTCATGTTAATAAGGAATTAAGGATTAAATTACAACTGTCAAAAGTTCATTCTTATAGCCAACCCGGTGAACCTTGATCCCTATGACAGCTGTCAGTTCCATACATTATCTGTCAACAATGTCGCGTCTTGACAAGTAATGTATTGAACTGACAGCTGTCATAGGTATCAAGGTTCCCCGGACCGGCTATAGAAATCGACAACTATATACATTTAAGTACAGTACCCGGACCATGACTTTGCAATTAGTATCGGTAACGTTAGGTTTTACACGATACGTAAAGCAGGCCATCGCGCTTGCTCCAATGAAATCTTCGCACATTAGGTACCTATAACAACCCAACTGCGACTCGATTCTATGCCAATTCTTGAAATTTAAGCTCTATATATGTCATATATTATAGGTACCTAATTAAACCTAATTAAACAATAGGTAGTAAAACACGATATTGTAAAATTAGTTAAGTGAGAATTGAGCGTAGCGCCATTAAACTGGTTACTCCAGTTTGGCGCACTGAATGTTTATGTAAAATTTTGTAATTGTGTTTTCATGAATAAATAAATAATAATAATAATAAATTATAATAAATACGATAAAGTAACAAGTAATAGAAATGTCTTAAATGGTTTTTAGTTTTTGATCAGTTGATAAATTATTAATTATAAACACGTAACAAAAACAATATGACTTAAGTAGTAGAAATTAAATTAAATCTAAAATAAAAACTAACTGTACATGACCCAAACCTAGTTCCGACTACCACCCGGCCCAAACGTGCCGGCAACATTCCCGCGCTGGATGGCCAACGATATTCGTTGGACAAGGTAGGAGCCGGAACGGGGATCGCCACCTCACCTATATGTTACTATATTTCAAAAATGATAATAAGTAGGTAGTGTACACTAAAACTAAAGATTAACCCCGACACGTTCGTCACGCATTGGCCACACGTTGTCCACGCGGCGACTATGCGTTTGAGTCTGCGACTGAAGTGTATCGAGCAACCATTTGCATTGCTCAATTTCCCTTCGGCTTTTGATCAACATACTATATTCTAATTTTCACGATCATCAGTATCATCACTCATATTTTAACGACAAACTTACGTCCTGGGTCGCGTTTTATAAAGCTACAATTTACAATTTCGCTGTTTGCCTCTCTAACGCACGCACATATTGGCTAGAAAGAGAGGCAAACAGCGAAATTGTAAATTGTAACTTTATAAAACGCGACCCTGACGTTTCAGGCATGACGTTACACCCGTAGTCTCTGGCAGGCAGTCTGCAACATAAGTTTACGCGATTAAGACCCGTTTGTCGTTCAGTGAGACGTCCAAAGTTACGATTTTAGAACTTCTTGACTTTTGGGCCTTGTAGTAAAAATATCTGGGCTATTTTTCAAAGCTCTTCACATGTTGATATGTCAGTGGTTCGTGATTATCACGCCACGGACTTGATGGTGGAAGGTTTTTGCTGCCGTATGCAAACAGAGATTACATGCAAGTCACGCGATCACACATACAGCGTGATTTGCCTTTACTCGCACTCACAAAATATCGAAAGAGGATAGACCATTCAGTTCCCAGCTGCGACCATATATAACATGGTCGTCTAACGCCAGCTCAAAAATGCCCCCAAAATCAATTGTTCAATTGTGCCAAGATGGGCAGGACATACCGCTTTTCTTAACACCGCGCATATTTCGGCGCAACCTTTGACAAATGTTTATAGAATAGAGACAAATGTTTATAGAATTGGCCAATCAAAACTTTGATGGACCAATCAAAACTATTTTTAAATGGCGGTTTAAGTTTTTATAGGTTGACATTGAAATTCATTGCCGTGATGCATTAAAGAGGGGGTGACATTTATCAACTAAAATTCAGGACCGTTTTTGAAAGGCAATTTAGTATGGCGTGCGGCTTCCATGTTTTGTTTATTCGTAGGTTCCCAGCCAGGAACCGTTGTACGCCTCGGCCTATTTGTAGTGGGTATGAATGGGATCTACATACAGTGCAGGTAAATTCACGAAAGCTGGCATGAATGGATTGAGTAAGTGGCAGAATGTATCTATGTGTGGATGTCAAAATGACAGTAGATATAGGTTGGTATAGGAGTTATAGGACGACCACATACACAGTGATAGATGTCATTCATTTCATTCATTCCATTCGTGCCAGCTTTAGTTAATTTACCAGTAACAGGCGAGTAACAGTTTAGGACCTAAACTGAATGGAAATGTGTCAGATCCTTAGAATGACTGTCAAAAACTAACAAGCCGAACCTAAACTGAATCTCTTTTAAGAATCATGGCAGCCAAGTTGGTAGCCCCCCAGATCGCTTACAACCGGTTGCTTATGAAGTGAAGATCCAAACGGGAGACCTATGTTCAGCAGCGGCTGATGGCTGAAATAAGTGGGAAATAAAAAAATAAATCAAAAACATTACACACAACGTAACTAAACCTGAATCTGAATAAGGGCACTGATCTCACCGCGAGCTACTAAGCTATGAACTGTCGGCTATAAATGGACATAATCGCACAGCATCATTCGAATAAAAAGTTTGTTAAATTCTGGAAGAACACCAAAAAGCTGGACCATAGACCTAGTCTCCCGGCCAGTGTGGAGGGAGTGCATGTGCCTGTTGATATTGCTAACCTGTTCCGGAGACACTTTAGACTAGAATCTCCACTAGGGTCAGCGTCGCAGGTTTTCGGTGCTGGATCGGATGTCTCGCCGATATGTAACATTATCTTTACGGCTAAAGATGTATCGAATGTTATCAAAGGCATGGATGGCGGAAAATCACCAGGACATGACGATCTCAGCGTCGAACACTTGAAGTACGCTGGTGACCACCTGCCTAGATGTTTGGCGATGTTTTATTCCCTGTGTTTGAGTCACTCTTATTTGCCCGACGACCTAATGCATACCATTGTAGTACCGATAGTCAAGGATAGAACTGGGGATTCATCTAGCTTATCCAACTACAGACCTATATCGCTGGCATCTGTTATAGCTAAGGTACTGGACGGTCTGCTTGGTAGGCAAATAGAAAAGCACTCATCCCTCAACGATGCGCAATTTGGGTTTAGGCCAGGTTTGTCCACGGAAAGTGCTATTCTTTGCCTCAAGCAGACTGTACAGTACTATACGACCAGAAAAACACCCGTATTTGCTGCATTCTTAGATTTATCAAAAGCTTTTGATCTGGTATCGTATAATCTGTTGTGGGATAAACTAAAGAGAGATACGACTCTGCCATCTGAGATAATAGCGATATTGGAATACTGGTATAGCAACCAGAAAAACCAGGTCAGATGGGGGGGACGTTCTCCGAGGAGTACAGGTTGCAATGCGGTGTAAGGCAGGGAGGCCTAACCTCCCCCAGACTGTTCACTATTTTCATAAATAGTCTGATTGAAGAGCTTAGCAGCACTAAGATCGGATGTCATATAGGTGGAGTATGCATAAATAATTAGAGGCGCAAGTAGATGGGTTCGACGCAATCATGAGAAAGCGATGTGCCTCCTTATTAAACCGTTGGCGACGCAGTTCCAACAGCATCCTGAAGGCGTTAGTAGATAGGTGGGACTCTCCTCTACTGCAGAGATGGACTAAGCTCCACACGTCTTAGATATAGTATTATTTTATTAATTAGTATTATTTATTTTTAAATATGTACAGTCAAGTGCAAAAATAAGTATCGAAAGAATCCGTTCATAAATATGTTACGACGTTCTTATTACACAGAATTAGAGTGCACTGGAACATATTTTTGAACGTTTTTGTATACCCCTTATTTTGTCTTCGACTGTAGTAGTTAGTTATATCGACTACGTCCGAAATAAAAGTTGTTATTATTATTATTATGTTTGTATCTCCTTGGAAATCACGGGCTTACAAATCCCGGTTTTTTGATAGGCTTGCGCGGGGATACAGATCCAACACGTAGAGGCCCTTTGGAGAAATTTGCTGTGTTGTACACCTGCTGCAACCCATTCACGGGCACAAAAATAGATATCCGTGAACCGGTCCCAGCAGGCATGTAGAGGCTATTGGAGATTATATGGAAAAGACTAGTGGGTTATGGTGATGAAGGTTGGATGGATAAGAGATGGAACTATAGAAAAGAGGTCCGGACACCTGCCATAACAATGATTTCTCTTTGCTATCGAGGCAGGCGGTGACTTGCCGCCGACTAGATGGGCCCCCGTAAATGCCGTCACAAGAGACAGCCAGGGGCAACACCGGTGTAGGCGGCTCAGGAGTGTAGAGAGGTGTACACCGCTTTCTGCGCAGTGGCTTGACAGCCGCTGCACCAACTCGCGACTTATGCAAATTTACACTTCCACCCCTGGAGCATATAGCTCTGACGACTCCTCTCTGGACGGCCAGTTAAGGCAAGCCAGAGCTGAGAGTCCTACGGGTCCCCTTGGGGTTCCACTCCAACCGACGAAGACACGCCGGAGGCGGGGACCCTGACCGACTCTCGGGAGCACTCGGGTCCGTGGGGTCGTTACTCCCCAACAGCTCGCCACAAGCTGCCCTGCGGCTTATTATTATTATGTTTGTATCTCTTTTTCATCACGGGCCTATAAATCCCGGTCTTTTGATAGGCTTGCGCGGGGATACAGATCCAACACGTAGAGGCCCTTTGGAGAAATTTGCTGTGTTTTACACCTGCTGCAACCCATTCACGGGCACAAAAATAGATATCCGTGAACCGGTCCCAGCAGGCGTATAGAGACAATTGAGAAGGAATGGAAAAGACAAATGGGCTATGGTGATGGAGGATGGATGGATCAGAAATGGAGCTATAGAAAAGAGGTCCGGACACCTGCCATAACAATGATTTCTTTTGCTATCGAGGCAGGCGGTGACTCGCCGCCGACTAGATGGGCCCCCGTAAATGCCGTCACAAGAGACAGCCAGGGGCAACACCGGTGTAGGAGGCTCAGGAGTGTAGATAGGTGTACACCGCTTTCTGCGCAGTGGCTTGACAGCCGCTGCACCAACTCGCGACTTACGCAAATTTACACTTCCACCCCTGGAGCATATAGCTCTGACGACTCCTGTCTGGACGGCCAGTTAAGGCAAGCCAGAGCTGAGAGTCCTACGGGTCCCCTTGGGGTTCCACTCCGACCGACGAAGACACGCCGGAGGCGGGGACCCTGACCGACTCTCGGGAGCACTCGGGTCCGTGGGGTCGTTACTCCCCAACAGCTCGCCACAAGCTGCCCTGCGGCCTTATTATTATTATTATTATAAACACGAATAAAAGATACGCACTCCTGTGTAAATATAAGCGACACTGCGATACTTTATAGCACTTATAAGAACAAAAATATAAAATCAGCAGCCTGTATTATATTTTACAGACGATATTTATTTAAACGTATTTATATGCCACGTCACCTAAAAATAAATATTGTAGGTACAATAATTATTATTAAAATAATGGCGTGGAGATGTCCCCGTCGACCCTGAGTTCTCAAAATAACACTGGCACAGGATGTCCCAAAATAACGCAAGATTTGAAATCAATGTGAAATATTGATTTCGCCATTGAATTTCTTATTTCTTGATTGAATCATAATTCATAAGGTACAACGAATAGGGATTAGGTTCTGGTCCCGGCTTCAGCGAGTGAGCGATGAACTATTTGGCTATAAAAACGAACAACAGATAAGCGCTCCCGTGTAAATAAGAGACACGGCGACTGCGACCATATAATATATAACATGGACGTCTAATGCCAGCTCATAAATGCCCCCAAACACAATTGTTCAATTGTGCCAAGATGGGCAGGACATAGCGCTTTTCTTAACACCACGCATATTTCGGCGCAACATCTTTGACAAATGTTTATAGAATATAGCTAATCAAAACTTTGATGGACCAATCACAACTATTTTTAAATGGCGGTTTAAGTTTTCATAGGTTGGCATTGAAATTCTTTACAGTGTTGCATTAAAGAGGGGGTGACACTTGTTAACTAAAATTTAGGACCGTTTTTGAAAGGCAATTTAGTATGGCGTGCGGCTTCCATGTTTTATTTGTTCGTAGCACGACGATGTTTATAGTACTCGCTCGGGTCTCTTTTTTACACGGGAGCGATTATGTTTTGTTCGTTTTTATATCCGAGCTATCAATCGCTAACTCGCTTTTGGTGGGCTAGTGCCTTACTACGGTAACGTGAAATTACTTCTAAAGCTTTATACTTACCACTCTTTTGTTCCTAATTTCCATGGCTTTTGTTAAGTTTCTACCAAGATATTGAGGTGCCACTGACGATTTATGAAGATTGATGATGGGCAGCAGCGTCATCATAGTGGACTGGACACACTACTGCGATCAGGGCTCGGATACCGGTTTTTACTCCATAGAAATGAACGGTTCGAATTTCGTTTTTAAAAATACGAAATTCAAAATACGTTTGTAATTTCATAACATTTTGAGTACTACATAAAGAATATAAAACATTTTAAACATTGGGCTATTTCGAGGTTCTCAAAAAAAACCGGTTCAGAGCCTTGACTGCCACAGAACAAAAATTAACGTAGAAGCGGCTTATACCCCGATTCTCGATAGAACCGATGTCGCCACACTCACACTGGCGCAAACATGCACACAGAAGTATCTGAAAGCTTATTGGTTATAAAATCTTATACAAAAATAAACTTTATTTCGAATGCGACAAAAGCAAAATTATACTACTCGTTTTATTACTTACGACGTTTCGCTTGCTACTGCTAGCTTGCAAAGAGAGTGTTGCCATCTAGCGTCGAGTAGCATAAGTCTGTTTATAACTAAAACTCAATAGTTCAGCAACTCCCCAATAGATGGCGAATCCTTGTTCTCTCTCCCACATACGTGGCATTTCCCAAGAGTAAAAGAGATAGGCTGCTTTTTGCACGTTATGGCTAACAAGCGTCATAGTGCTGTGCAAGAGTCGGTATTATATCGATAAAATATATATAATTATATATATATGAAGTAATAGCATTGGGCGTTTAGGGAGGTAATTACGGTATTTCTAACTAGAGTGTTAGATTTTAATGACTCGAGTTAGTATTCCGCTTACCGACCGTGATGCATACAATGTTTTTCATCACACTTCTAAGCAAAAAAAAATGTTTTAAGACAAAATATTGTTAAATGACGTACCAACTTTTCTATAACTCCCTAGGGAATACTCCCGCGATGCATGCAAGCAATGGGGCACTTACAAAGAAAGTGTGATGAAAAAGTACATTTCTTCGATTTGCTTTGGTTTTTCATCATCATCATCATCATCATATCAGCCGAAAGACGTCCACTGCTGAACATAGGCCTCCCCCAAAGATTGCCACAATGACCGGTCCTGCGCCACCCGCATCCAGCGGACTCCTGCTACCTTCACCAGGTCATCAGTCCACCTTGTGGTGGGCCTACCCACGCTCAGTGGCGTGCGCTCCATATAGGCAAATAGGCACTGCCTACCCTAGCAGAATAGAATATATTTACATACACTTATTCGTCTCCATAATAATAATGTGTAATGTTTTCTGAAAGAAATCCACTTATCCGTTTAGTATTAACAGAGCTCGCGGCGATTTAAAAATGCGCGCGACTCGGCTCGCATACGATCGCATAGGCGGAATTCGCGCGCGGCCGCCAGAACGCGGAGAGCGCCACCTGGGATAAGGCAACTGCTATTACAGCCTGCAAAAACACACATACTCACACCGTGCGTTTGTGTAAACATGTCCGTGAACTATATACATATTTTTGCCCAGTTCACACATAGATAGAAAATGACGCACACAAGAACGAAAATAAGCGGCGCCTATGCCATGCGTGCGAGAGAGAGCCGATATTGGTATCTCAATTTATGGAGTCGCCATAGTTGAGAGCCTACCACGAATGAAGTTTTGCCTCGCTCTCGCACTTGTACATTCGAACGTAAGTGCGACAGAGAAGCAACACTTCAATCATTCGCGGTAGGTCTACTGGTCGCGCAAAGTCGTGGCCAAATTAAAAAGGTCTCCTTTGGTATGATTTTTACTTGAAGTGAGAGGCGTTACAATATATCCGGTTAATTTGTTTACAAATACAAACAGTCATTTTTGTTGAAATTTGCAATGCAATAGAATTTGAAAGGTTAGAAGCAGACAATTTGTGAAAATATCAAAACTCTTTTATTGTTATTATGTATAGTTCGATATGGAACGATTTTCTTACGTTTTCGATTTAATTTTTAGTGTAATTGTGTTAGATGTGGCCGTGCGTGACTGAATTATGATATGAGTTTTAATTGTGAATGATGACTGTGTTGTGTCTCGTTTAGGTATTGATTTAGCAGATTTTAACAATTAAAACAAAAGAAGTTTGTAAAGGTACGTGTATGCAACAGTTGTATTGTAATTATTTCAAAAGTTGTTGTTATTTAGTCCGTATCCGTAGTAGCCGTACTCGCCAATTTCACGTAAATTAGGTAGGTACGAAAATTTTAGCTGGCTGGTTGCATTTCTGCTGGAAAACACCAGCGATCTGAAAAGCATTGGATGCTTATGTTACATCGAGACTTACGGTCGAGTCGATAAAATAAATAAGACTTAGTTTTTGTCGCATGTTATAGAATTTTAGTGAAAGTGTGTACATACATGTATAACCCGCGAGTTGGAAATGTGATGTTCAAAATAATTTGTTCGTCAGGTAAAAAAAAAATTGCCTACCCTAACCAAAAACCCTGTGCACGCCACTGCCCACGCTACGCCTTCCGGTACGTGGCCGCCACTCAAGAACCTTCCCGCCCCAACGGCCATCGGTTCTACGCGCAATGTGCCCCGCCCACTGCCACTTCAGTTTAGCGATTCGGAGAGCTATTTCGGTTACTTTGGTTCTGCTGCGGATGGTCTCAAGGCTGAGATGATGATGATGATGATGACGATGCCAGTCGGGCAGACATGGCGAAACTATAATTTGACAATAGAATCTTAACATTCACAATATTATAATATGAGGATGTGGGGATCTATACTAAGCAGTAGGTAAGGTAGTAGTCTTAGGGTGATGATGACAATGACGACAATGACAGTCGGGTGGACATAGCGAAACTATGATTTGGCAACGAAACCCTAATATCCACAATATTATAATTGGATGACATGCAGGCCTACGCTCAGCAGCTGGCAGCAAAAGGTTGAGATGATGATGATGATGACGATGACAGTCCGGCGGACATGGCGAAACTATGATTTGGCCACGAAACCTTAATATCCACAATATTATAATATGATGATACGTAGGCCTACGCTCAGCAGCTGGTAGCAAAAGGTTGAGATGATGATGATGATGACGATGACAGTCGGAAACCCGATTAAATAAATAAAGACTATAGAGAACATGTTTAAATTTTTTTCACTTAATCGGCTCAAGACAACTAATGTAGGTATATCGACGAAATAAAATATCGATATCGATACCTTTTTGGACCCTTTCCTCGCATTGGCCGCTACTCAGCCTATCGTTCCGAAATTCTAGAAATTTCCATAGTTTCATGCCAAATAAAAAACGACCTTATTATTGGCATATAAAGTTGTTTCTTATTTAGTGTAGTACAAATATCTTGCGGAAGACGAAATATTTTAGAAAATATTAAAATATTAACAAATTAAGAACTTCCGGTGGTATGAAATACCTTCATTGGTGAGGTTTGACTTCTGGCTATTACTTTTACATCCCAAAACGGCACAAAAAGGCATATTTGCACATTCTTTTTCGGATTTATTCGAAAACGATCTCACGTGAGCGCGCTTAGAGAACTGACGGCCTACTGTGGTTAACTTTTGTGCAGGTAAGCCTTGCGCTGCTTACTATTGCCACACGCGCTGCGCTTACATTACGCTTCTACTGTTTTTTCTGTTTTGTGTTGACTGCGATCGGCAACCCGCTTGCCCAGCGTAGCGATTATGGGCATTACCCCCTATAATGCGTATAGGTTATAGGAGAGACCTATATGTATAACGGAAGACTAAAAAATAGGCTGATGATGTGATGTGATATAGTTTCACCTTTCAATAAAAGCATGCATCAAAAATGAAAAAGTTGACTTATAATATATTACTATTCACACCGCCTATTCGAATACGGGCCTTTTCTTCCCTGGTGAGAGGGATCAATATGGCACTTTTTTGTTCAAGGACTTTCTATTGCCAGCCTAAAAAACTACAATGAAATATGAAAATAAATACGTTCATAAATGATAAAAAATTTCTTCAGAATCGATTATTTGCATAAATTTAATATTGAATATCGTCGTTGCGCCTGCAAAAACCGACACGTGGTGGATTTTAATTAATTCAATTAATACTCTTTATGTATAGTTGCTAGGTTATTATTTCAATGTCATAAATCAATCGCATAGCGGATTTTACAGAAGCAACGACGATATGTGGTATATCTTTTATTTTTCTCATAGGTGGTGTGAAAAGCAGTATGTGTCGCACGATATCAACATTATTTCGTCTTAGGCGTTAACGCTTGAATCCTTCATTACGCTCAGAATTCCAATTGTGGAATCCGTCGCTCCTGTCGTCAGGATTCCATATACGCCGACGCCGGAAATATACCATTTTGATCCCTCGTGACACAATCTACTATTGTCTTTGACGGAGTCCTATTTCCCGTCCTTGGCGTCGAAAAATTAAACAACAATAAAATAAAACGCCAGTTTTTTGCATAAAACTTATATAATACTTTGATTAACAAGTAGGCAACATCGAAATCAATTCATTCACAAATATAATTGTAAAACGTGTACATTTTATTCCACCACTCGGGTTTGTAGAATCTCGGAGAAAATGCCATTCCTGGGCATCGGGATTTTGTTCACGACGTCCGGATTTACCTGGAAACATAGAAAACAAAGTTATGGATAAATTATCGACAGCTATGCCGTGTGGTGACGGCAGTAAGAATACATTTGTCACCACCCTAATTCTTCCCGCGGGTGTCGTAAGAGTCGACTAAGGAATTGAAGTGTCACTGACCATTATTTGATAAAAGATTGATGATGGGCAGCAGCGTCATTCTAGTGGATACATTACTGCGATCGCAAATCCGCTTGCAAGTTTGGTGATTATGGGCATTTACCTCCTAATGCGTCTATACGCATAGTTAATAGGAGAGGCTGAGAAGCTGATGATGTATCGACAGCTTGGGATTTAATTTGTAGTGGTTATATTAAAGTAGCTAAAAACTTTATTAATTAGAACTTTAGTAATAGAGATATCGCTACCTATTTTTCTCTTCAGTTCGTCGACAGCTTATAGATTTAGATTAGGAACCAAATTACCAGTTTTACAAACCAAAGCCATTCTAATCTCGTCGACTTCATAGAAGGAGTCATAGAGCACGTAAAATATCTTCCCATTTTTTTTTCAATTCGTCAACATTGTGACTCAGTAGCTTCCTAAATTTAGTCAGCTAATTGACCAGTTATATTAACCGTATTATACCGTAATTTTAACCTCGCTTGGCATGAATTTGTGGAATATCATCATTGATCAGTTCTACAAATCAAAGTAAGTAAGTAAAAGTTAAATAAGGTTGACGGGTTTAGAATGCCTTATGGCATTATACATTTGCATTATGCATTTTCGAGAGAATAAAATGACATACTAACCAATAAATTGATTTTGTAACGAAAAATTCCATGTTACAGACGTGACGTCCTTGTTTGGAGTGACTGAGCTAAATCCCTGAAAAATTGCCCCGGTTCTTAGAGCTTATAACCAAACCTACCTTGATCCTGACCTCCCTCGGCATGAACTCGTGGAAGAAGTGATAGAAGTCCAGATGCGTGGTGACGATCCTGAGTCGCGCCATCTCCCGTTTCAGGTCGTCTACAGCTTGCGGCGGCGCCACGTGGCGGCGCCGGAGAAGCGACGAGAAACTATAGATGCTCTGGACTAGTTCTTATATGACATCTGTGGGGGAGGCCTATGTTCAGCAGTGGACGTCTTATGGCTGAAATGATGAAACAGGCAGCCTACCTTGACCCTGACCTCCCTCGGCATGAACTCGTGGAAGAAGTGATAGAAGTCCAGATGCGTGGTGACGATCCTGAGTCGCGCCATCTCCCGTTGCAGGTCGTCTACAGCTTGCGGCGGCGCCACGTGGCGGCGCCGGAGAAGCGACGAGAAACTATAGATGCTCTGGACTAGTTCTTATATGACATCTGTGGGGGAGGCCTATGTTCAGCAGTGGACGTCTTATGGCTGAAATGATGAAACAGGCAGCCTACCTTGACCCTGACCTCCCTCGGCATGAACTCGTGGAAGAAGTGATAGAAGTCCAGATGCGTGGTGACGACCCGCAGCCGCGCCATCTCCCGCTTGAGGTCGTCGACAGCTTGCGGCGGCGCCACGTGGCGGCGCCGGAGAAGAGACGAGAAGTGTCTACGTCTTATGGCTGAAATGATGATGAAATAGCCAGCCTACCTTGATCCTGACCTCCCTCGGCATGAACTCGTGGAAGAAGTGATAGAAGTCCAGATGCGTGGTGACATCTCTAGTCGATGGGGTCGAAAAGTGCTCGAGTGGAGACCACGGCTAGGCAAGCGCAGCGTAGGACGTCCACCCACAAGATGGACAGTCGACCTTATAAAGGTCACCGGGACACGCTGGATGCAGGTCGCATCTAACCGGTACATGGAGATCCAGAATAGAAGAAACAAGTTCATTCATTTGTATGGTGGCCGAGCGTGTCAGATTTACTTGCCTATGATTTTAAATATGTCTCAGGCCCTTGAGTATTCATATTTTTTTGTGTTGTTGCAATTAATATTACTTAAGGAGGCATTACTAATGTTTTTCTGCACTTCAACTTACAAAATTTGATGCTCGAAAGCTGCAAGCTGCGATTAAGGGTCGGATAGATGTGGGAAATTTTTGAGATTCTGTCAAATTTCCCCATTTCGCACACACGCGCACTTCACGCACACTACCTCATTTTATCGAGCGGGGTCATTGACCCTTGGTGATTTTTTTAATGAAAGCGGCCGAGTTTGTAATTTATTACTACCTCTTTTGAATAATTACACTTGTCAAAGTACTAGATATGGTAAAAAAGATAGAGAGGGATAGATTTTATAAGACTATCCTTGTCTTTTCGAGTCGTCTCAATGCAATGCAAAAGACAGATTTAATATATCGGGCTTGTAACCAATGCGTGTAATAGTACATTGTGCATCAAGGGAGGTAAGTACGGAATTACTAACGAGAGTGTTAGAAGCCCGACGCCATTAGGCGGAGGGCTTTTATGACTCGAGTTAGTATTCCGCTTACCGACCGTGATGCATACAATGTTTTTCATCACACTTGCCAACCAAAAAATAAGTTTTAAGACATAATATCTATTTTTAGCATCAAATAAACATTTTTCATTTCATTTCATTTCATAATATTATTAAATGACGTACTGACATTTGTATTACTCCCTAGGGAATTTCACTTTTCTATTACTCCCGCTACGCGCGCAAGAAATGGCGCGCTTAGACAGCAAGTGTGATGAAAAATATTTTTATAGGTATATAATAGTTCTCGCACTAGTGCGGCAAAAATCTGTACTGAAAATTGATTTTCAATACAGATCAATCAATTTGTTACAGTCACCATCAGATATATCTGAGCGACCACGGCACTCAAAAATATCTGAGCATGCCAATAGAGGCCTGCTCAGATATTTATGAGTACCCTGGCCGCTCTGCTATATCAGATGGCGACTGTACAGCATCGTATTCTGATTAGGAAATAGTAAGAGAAAAAAATCCGCGGAAGAACAAAATTGACTTGGTTCGAGAGTATGCCTGTTTGACCAACTGGTAAGGCAAGCCCACGTCTTGTTGTCCACTATAATTTAAAAAAAAAACTATTTTTTCTGATCGGAACACGATACTGTTGAATATAGGCCCTAAGTATTCACTACCACCAGCTTTTCGTAGACATTCAACTTTCCCACTGCTGTGTGCGTCAAACGCACAAGAGTCCACCAACGATTGCACATGCACAGTGCCAACGACGCACATTTGCGAGTCCATACTAATTTGACATTTACAGAATTTGCTTCGGTGTAATGTTTGGTGAAGTAGTTTCCGTGAAAAGCCAAATGAATGGAATTATGAATTACATCTGTATAATTATTATGTGACTTACCAACAGTTATCAGGTTTTAGGGAGCTTATTTTACTAAATTAAATTGCATTCATTATAAAAATAAAAATGCACATAGGTAAAACATTAAGACTTTTATTATTTATTATACACAATTACAACTGTAAATTGAAGAATTACAACATATTGTGAAGACCGAGTGGCCGAGGGGTACAGGCATCAGCCGCGAAAGCTGAGTACGTGGGTTCGATCCCCACCTCAGACATAGGTGATCTTGGTCGTTTTTCTTTGGTATATGACATCTAATATTTATAATTTGAAGAATTACAGTTAAAAGAAAAAAATAGATCCTAAAAAAAATATTACATTCACTAATTTAAATATTTGATGTCATAATATAGGTACTAAATAAACAATATCGAAGTTTACCAACGCCACAGGTGGGATTTGGAGCCTCGTCCTTAGTTTTGCGGCTATTGCCTATACCACTCGGCCACTCCAGTGGTTTAAGCATCAGCCACGAAAGCCGAGGACGTTGGGTTCAAATTACACCTCTGGCGTTGGTAAGCTTCGATATTTTTTCTGTGGTATATGGGATCAAATATTTAACTTTATATAGGTACATCGTAGTGTTACTACCTACTTAAAAAAAATACTTAAAAATAACATTTCGTTGAGATATATTGCAGTCTGTTTTTTTTGGCGGCATCGGCCATACAATATGCTGCTACTCTTTCTCACCACTAACAGACTGTGTTTTGAGTTGCCAAATACAGGGTGTTTGGTTAGCAATGTCGGAGCTTTTAAGGGCTTAAACTACAATCAATTTCATCGACAAATTACCATACAATTGTTTTTTTTTGTGCCAATGATAATTAAATGGCGGCCATTTTAAAATTTCTAACAGACGAATACGGGCGCACGTGATATTTCTGGAATTATACGTTTGCTATCGGTCCTATCCTTGCAAAAAAATCTCGTTAGAGAGTTCATTAGATAAGCAAACTAATTAAGCTAATCATTTGACTCAACTATTTGAACAACAAGGCTAAAAAAATTTTTTATATTAAAAATAGTAAAAAATTCACCTTAATTTTTCAATTAATTTATTTTTGCATAAAAACTAGGTCGTTAAGATAGGTTTTTGGTATTGTTATTTGTTAGTACAGGATGTTAGCTAAAACACAGCACCATAATTACGGTTATACCTTAAGTACTTTAGGAATTAGAAGTGCTCAAACATGCACTGGATGAATGGAAGGCGGCCACTTCACTAGTCAGTACACTGCTGACATTCATTTGTTTATGGATTTTGCATCGGTAACGCTAAATGCAGCTGTTTTGATGTATGTTTGAGCACTTGTAGTTCCTAAAGTGCTTAAGGTATAACTGTAATTATGGTGTTATTTTTTAGCAAACATACTGTACTAATAAATAACAATACCAAAAACCTATTTGAACGACCTAGTTTTCATGCAAAATTAAATTAATTGAAAAATTAAGGTGATTTTTTTACTATTTTTAACCGACTTCAAAAAGGAGGAGGTTTACAATTCGTCGAAATCTTTTTTTTTTTTTTATGTATGTTCCCCGATTACTCGAAGACGCGTTGACCGATTTGAAAAATTCTTTTTTTGTTTGAAAGGGTATACCTTCTAGTTGGTCCCATTGTCACCGAATCCAGATCTGATGATGGGATCCTGGAGAAATCGAGGGAACTCTTCAAATGTTGTAGGCACACATGACATTTTTCATTTATTTTCGAAGACTAAACAAGTATTTGCGTCTAGTCATGAACCTTTTAAGTTGGTGATCTGATGATGGAAGGTAGAACTCCTTAGCAATTAGGAGTTGGGGGATAATTCTTTAAGTATAACATTTTTCGTGAATTTTGGAAGCTATTTGAGTATTTGCCTTTAGGTGGTCATCCTTACATGTTGGTGAGCTGATGATGAAAGATACAACTCCTTAGAGATTAGGAGATGGGGGACAATTCTTTAAATATAATATATTTCATGTATTTTGGAAGCTATTCGAGTATTTGCGCTTAGGTGGTCATCCTTTCATGTCGGTGTGCTGATGATGGAATGTACAACTCCTTAGACATTAGGAGTTGGGGGATAATTCTTTAAATATAACATAGTTCATGTATTTTGGAAGCTATTTGAGTATTTGCCTTTAGGTGGTCATAGTCTCATGTTGGTGAGCTGATGACGAAAGGTATAACTCCTTAACGATTAGGAGTTGGAGGATAATTCTTTGAATATAACAATTGTCATACTTTTTTGAGATCTATTCAAGTGTTTGCTTAGTAGTTATGACATGTTGGTTAGCGGTTAGTGATTCTTTAAATAATATAGGTATGCTAAGGCTGTTATCTATAATCTTTGAAATTATTCATACCTGCTGATGATATAATGAATATCTCCTTGATAATGGGATAATTCTTTGAAAATTTAAGTTATCCAGTTCAGGTTTTCTGGCCTATCACAGTGCAGTACATTCTAATTTTAAGTATTTAGTGCGTACTAAATAAAAATTTTACACTACTAAAAAGCAAAAAATAAAATATTTTAAAATAAAAATAAAACCGCCTTCAAAAATTCTCCCGAACTAAAAGGTAAAAAATAATTTTAGTTCCTACTTCTTAGGATTTTCCACCCAAACCTTTAAACCTTTTACCCTATTCATTGAAATAAAATATTATGGCTAGGTATCCTACAGATTTCTAAGAAGTCGGTGCCAAGCCAAATATGTTCACTTCGCGAGTATATGACTGTATTTGATAGAGCTTTGTGACTTACTGTCACTCCGGTTATGCTTTCATCAAAATGACTGAGGCAGATCATTCTGTTGATATAAACATAATCGGAGTGACAGTAAGTTACAAAGCTCTATCTAATAACTATAATTATACCTACCTATGAACGTATTTGGCTTGGCACCGACTTCTTAGAAATCTGTAGGATACCTAGCCATAATATTTTATTTCAATGAATAGGGTAAAAGGTTTAAGGGTTTGGGTGGAAAATCCTAAGAAGTAGGAACTAAAATTATTTTTTACCTTTTAGTTCGGGCGAATTTTTGAAGGCGGTTTTATTTTTATTTTAAAATATTTTATTAATATAAAAATTTTTTTTTGCCTTGTTGTTCAAATAGTTAAAGGAGGGAAAATCATTTATTAACAACAATATAGTAACAAAGGATAAATTAATTGTTATCACGCAAGCACTGATGGAGATATTAGGTACTCTAGTCAGGTAGAGGAAAGATTGGGTAGGGCTGCGCCATCTTTTAGGCCAAAGAAGTTTTTGAAGGAGTTAAATTTGTGGCGCGTACCCCGAATACACATGCTTGTAGCACGGAGTATGGAAATTATAATTTTCGATCTAAACCAGCCCATTGTTCAAATAGTTGAGTCAAATGATTAGCTTAATTAGTTTGCTTATCTAATGAGCTCTCTAACGAGTTTTTTTTGCAAGGATAGGACCGATAGCAAACGTATAATTCCAGAAATATCACGTGCGCCCGTATTCGTCTGTTTGAAATTTTGAAATGGCCGCCATTTAATTATCGTTGGCACAAAAAAAAATTGTAACTGAAACAGCTTTATGGTTTACATCCATACTATCATCGCAGCGTTCATCAGAACTGACATTAAATTTCTCTTGCACATTTCACACCGAAAATTGAATTTGAGTGCAGTCCCTTTCATTTTTCAGATTTAATTTTCATATAAGAAAAAATACATCCAAATTATGGGCCATGATCATTGATCTTACGTATAGCTAATTGATCCAGAAAATGTCGTACATTAATTATCCGTCGCCCTGTAATTGGACTATTTACATGACTAGTACCTTTCTCTATAATATATTCATGCTCTTCCTCTGGCAACTCCTGGTTCCTATAATAAAAAAGTTAGATAAGTTATATTATTAGTCAGCCTTCTCCGTAGCCTACTTAGTAGTGAATGTGCTTACGATGCTGGAGGATCCGGGTTCAAATCCCTGCGAGGGCATTAAATATTTGAGTATTTATTATCAGTATTATCACAACTCGAAAAAGGGTTGATTATCTCTAATCCAAGCCGAATCCAGGAAATTTCATATAACATTAAAGACTCTAAATATGGCTAGGAATACAGCATTAAAATATGTCGCAACACGCAATGCTCGCGAGCAGCCTGTACTCGTATGTACTGATCTATTATACAGGGCGTCCCACGGCGATGCCACATGGAGGGAAAGTACCTTAAATATCATAGATAGCATATTTTACTGAAAGAATATTCCTTTTATGTTTAAAACTGAATAAAACAGCATTCATTTTTTTTTTAAGCAATTGTATGGAAAAATAATATCGCGACGTCGGAGATCTTACTGAAAGAAGACATTATTTCGATTTACAAAAAGAAGTTGAATTGCATTTTGAATTATTTCATGGTTAAGGGAATCCGGGAATCGAACCCGCTACATTCGAATCGGGAATCGAACCCGCTAATGTATGATATCACATAGCTAAAATTCATTGGCCGTGTGGTGACGGCAGTAAGAATACATTTGTCACCACCCCAACTCCTCCTGCGGGTGTCGTAAGAGTCGACTAAGGGATTGAAGTGTCACTGACCATTATTTGATAAAAGATTGATGATGGGCAGCAGCGTCATCATAGTGGACACATTACTGCGATCACCAATCCGCTTGCCCAGCGTGGCGATTATAGGCATGTGCCTCCTAATGCGTCCACACGCGTAATTAAAAGGAGAGGCCTAAGTCCAGCAGTAGACTGTCATAGGCTGATGATGATGATATGATGATAAAATGCATAACTCCTGAACTATTATAGATAGTCTTCTAGAAAGGTTCAAAATGGCGTTAAAATCCTAAAACCAAAAAAAATCACATACCAACTTTTGTAGCTGTGCCTACGTTATGTACATACGTATGCTTACAAATATTGCAACGATTAATTGAACCAGATTTTGGTGGGCCGATTGTGGTGAGAGGAGAAGTATGCTTACTTAACTTCGATAACAATACAATAGACGAACCTGACCTGATGAAGAATTGATAGGGCCAATTGAGCTGAAGTTTAGTATGCCTTTGGTGACAAAACTACTATAAGGTGTAATAGTGCGGGTTTGATGAGGAGTTGGAGGACGATCATAATATACTGTATGAGTATTACACCTTATTGTAGTTTTGTTCGGTTCATTCTTAGAAATCGATGACTAGCAGAAAGCTGTATCCTTACACATTGTCTGAGGCGGTTTCATTTGCCAGAGGAATTCCGTTGTTTAGGTTTGCCTCATTTAATGGGGTAGACTCGTTGACTGTGTTTCATTAGTAGGATCGTCCATTAATTCTATAAAACATTTAAAAAAATTAATAGGACGTTTTAAAGTCACCATAGCCAAAATGACAAGAACGGAAACCATATAGATTCGTCATGGCCGTCTGTCACAGACGATTTACTCTCAAACTGTAAGTACTACTAGAATAGGAGATCTGGCTACAGGAGTCATACATAATAATTCCGCCAAAAACCAAGTACATTTTTTTTAGTTCATCTTCCGTGTTTTTTTAACATACTATAGGAGTATAGAAAAATCTAAGTTGATTTTTTGTTGATCCTGAACAGAAACAGGATCGATTGGCATCAAAAAATGTTTTTTAAAAAGGACAATTTTTTTCGCAACCTGTATGATTTTTCCAAAATCAGTAAACGCCAATTTTCATTAATTTAAAATCGAGGAAGGTCTTATAAGACCATTTTCGCATAGCTACGTACTCTGGATCTGGTAGTTGCCCTCACTGACCCAAAAATAATTTCTACCCTGTCTACACCGTGTTTTTATTGATTTCCGTTAAATTAAAGGGAAGCTTATTTAGGTCAAAAATGATTTATTTCTCTAAGAAACTAGTGTCTTAACACTTACTGTCTTATTTTGACATGTGCCGTCACAGCAGCCGTCAGTCGCCCGACATCTTATTTTTAAGGTTCTCTCACACTTACCATTACCATTACAATTATTATTGTATGAAAAAAAAAAACATTTTTTTTCGAAATTAACAAAAGCCGATATACCAGGCAACTTCTATTAATGTTCCAAGTAACCTGTCCAATTTAACGGAAATCAATAAAAACACGGTGTATATATTACCTATATAAAAAAATAATACTTATACGTGCAAATGGAAATATTAGGGGTTTATACAGTGTGTGGCCTACAACCGGGGTGAAAATTTAAACGGTGCATTAATAAGCTGATTAACAATCATTTCCACATATTGTAATTTAAAAAAAAAAAATTTTTGTAATTTTTGTTCATGTATTTTTCATTATTATGGGTTCATTTACTTGAATTAAAAGTTATCAATAACTTATCATTTTTGAATCATTGAAAAATGTACAATTTTTTTTTAAAACCGTATCAAATTAGTGTAAAAATGCAAACAAAATTATTGTTATGACTTCCTACCTGGTATACTATCAAGATGTCTTGCGACTGACAAGCTACGACATCGTGATGCCAAGATCCAGTACTAAAGGTCCATAGCTTTGAATGACAATATCTCCGAACTTAACACTTTGAAACACCGGGACCTTTACAGGATTAATGCTGATAGTCTAAGGAGTCACTCATTTCATTTTTCTCCCGTGTTAAAGACCACACACTGTATACCTACCATTTGCGGGTTGTAACGCACATAGCTTATTTTCTTTCTTGGTATAAACGACGTCAGTGTTCGTTTATTTATTTTGTTCCCCACTTGAACAAAGCTGAAAACTTAGGAAAAAAACTGTTAAAAAATCATAAGAAATTAGATTTCACTCAAGAAAGACCAACCGACCGAACGAAATAATAGTAAAGGGTCATTCCAGGTGAAATCAACAAATCGAGTGTGCTGCATGGTTTCTGATTTGAATGAAAAAAATTGAGGATGGCATCATCATGGATCATGGTGGCAGACGTGCTGAACCATTGGACACATGAAGATTAACCCATTCATTGCTGACGCCCCATATTTTTAATTATCACGCAGCGCCGCCGCCTTCTACGCGACGACGCGAATTCGCGTCCACGGCATCACGTTAACATTTCAATGGACGCGAATTCGCGTCCGCGGCATTAGGTTATATTATCACACTTCAAGGACGCGAATTCGCGTCTGCGGCATTAGGTTATTTCACACTTGAAGGACGCTAATTCGCGTCCTCGGCATCTTGTTTACGCATACACAGGACGCGAATTCGCGTCTTCGGCATCCGAGATAAGAATTATGAAAATTACAAATGCATTGAATCCAGAAACCAGCGACGGTATAATATTATCCTCCATAAATAAAATAACATTTTGGTATCAGCTTTTAAGTACAGTTGATTTCTAGCAAAAAAAAAAGAAATAACTCGAGGACGCGAATTTGCGTCCTCGGCATCACGTTTACGCATACATAGGACGCGAATTCGCGTCTTCGGCATTGAATGGGTTAATGTAGAGCAGCAGCAGCACAGCATCGTCACAGTGGACAAATTACTGCGATCGCCAACCCTTTTGCCAGCGTGGTGATTATGGGCATTTACCTCCTAATGTCCAATACGCATAGTTAATAGGATCACCTTGTATATTATTCTATCCATTTATCGGCCTGATTAATATGTACACTATACAAAGTTGCAAATTTCTAATTCTAAGGGTCACTCAGTTATGCTGCGGACAGACAGACAGACCGACGGACGTAGCGAAAGTATAAGGGTTCCTAGTTTACTACGGAACCCTAAAATCTCGTGTCGATTTAAAACATTCCTTTCAGTCGTGTTTTCTTTTATCGCCAACCTTTACTTTTTAGGGTTCCGTAGCCAAAATGGCAAAAACGGAACCCTTATAGATTCGTCATGTCCGTCTGTCCGTCTGTCCGTCTGTCCGTCTGTCACAGCCGATTTACTCGGAAACTATAAATGCTACAGTAACAAAATTTGGTAAGGATATGTGTTGTATAAACCGCTACAGGATTATGATACTAAATTGTAAAAAAAAACCATTGGGGTGGGGGCCCTCCATACATGTAACTGAGGGATAGAATTTTTTTTTTAGTTGTACATAAGCGTGTGGGGTATTAATAGAAAGGTCTTTGAAAATGATATGAAGGTTTATACATCACATTTTTATTTAAGCAAATCGTTTTCAAGATATCAGCTCTCAAAGTCTGAAAAATGTGTCCCCCCCCTCTATTTTTTAAACTACGCAATATAAAATTCTGAAAAAAATATATGTTATGCACATTAATAAACTCTATCAATGATTTTTGGTTTGATTAAATTATCTCCTATAGTTTTTGAGGTAAGTTGATTTGACTGTATTTTTTTAATAATAAATTGATAATGGTACGGAACCCTTTACGCGCGAGTCCGACTCGCACTTGGCCGGTTTTTTCACTCTTGTATCGTAATGTCATTCATCATCATCATGCATCATCATCATCATCATCATATCAGCCGAAAGACTTCCACTGCTGAACATAGGCCTCTCCCAAAGATTGCCACAATGACCGATCCTGCGTTACCCGCATCCAGCAAGCTGGGGCAAGATTTTTTTTTTGTGTTAAGCGATTAATTCCGAAAACGTTAACTTACAAAAAAAACTCTCTTTTGTAACCCGAATTTTTCTTTTTTGGTGTGACTGATATGTAGGTATACCTGTACCAAATTGCAAATTTGTTATACTAACGGCCTATGAGCTATGCTGCGGACAGGCAGACGGACAGACTGAAAGACGGACGGACGGAACCCTAAAAAGGTTGGAATTAATTTTGGGTCTATATCGGGTGGCATAATTTTTTTATTTCAAAAAAATTGTTGCATACCAACTTTACGCCGTAAAATGAATGGCCTTAACATCGTTGCACATAATTTAGTTTTGCTGAAATTGTTAATCCTAACTTGGTTGTTCCTAAATATCGTTTGTCCTAATGATTTTCGTGTCTAATGTGTATGTATCGAATAATAATTGTGCATAATTGTGATGATCCTACTATTTAATGTACTAAAACTAACTACCTTTAAAAAAATATTTTCCTTAAACTTAACCCCCCCTTAAACCACCCAACCCTGTTGTCCAAAGAATTTTAGCCATCAGTACGGATACGGACCTAGGAACCGGTCGACGAAGCCCCGCTGCGCGGGACTTCTATTCCTGATCCAAGGGATAAAAGGTACCTAACGAACCTATCCAGGTTAGAGTAGGGGAGGTACAGATTCATTATTTTCTAATACAGGGGGCTTCGCCCCCGAGCCCCCCTTGTGGGGCGCTTCGCTCTCCCGTTGCCCCTTTTTCGGGTTTACAAGAATGAGGATGGGTAAACAATTGATTAGCTTCGCTCTCCCGTCGCCCCTTTTTCGGGTTTACAAGAATGAGGATGGGTAAACAATTGATTAAAAATACTTAAGTATTTTATAGCTACGTACTCTGCCCTTTCACTCCGCCCTATCCTAGAAACCTAACCATTCCAAGTCGGTTTTACCCTGGCTTATTACTTGAACATTATTTTAAACCATTCACCATATTGTTAATATGCTTTTCTAAATGAAATTTCAGACATAACAATTGTAGGCGCAAAGAAAATTGACAGTTGAGCAGTAGGAAAAACAATATTAATCACAATGAACATTATGATTATTAAGCTTTAGGTAATTCGACGTTCGAGTAATCAATATTAGGATAAATATAGTGTAGGTGTTTTAAATGACTGTGTATGCGCAAAATAAAGTAGGCTATACGAGTATGCCATTTAACACTATGCCATACATTCTCGGCCAAAAAAATTTAGGACAATCGACATTATACAACACGACAGGCACCCCTTAATTTTATCTTAAAAATATACCTACTCTTCAAACAAAGTTTCGGTTCAAAGACATTTTTTTTTTGTACACTTGTATAACGATGAACACTGTCACCTGCGTCGAAAGTGTTAAAAGGGATAAATATTAAAAAATCGATTTGTCTTATTTTTTAATCAGCAGTTGGAATACGACGTATCAAGTCCCTATCTTTCAAATCACACTATTTCCATACAAACTTTCAACTACCTTTTACCACCTTTTCCCACTTTAGGGTTTAAATTTTATAAAATGGTTTCTTATTTTGTATACAAATAATTATATAAGTAACCTTCTGTAAAAATGCCATCTTTCTAGCCCTAGTAATTTACACTAAATTTATAATCTACCTTACGTCTCCTTAAACAAAATCTACACCCCTACTTAACCCTCTCAATCATGGAATTTCTACTCTCTGGTATATTATTGCTTTTTTCGTATTTTACTTAGTAAATCTCCTACAATGTTTTAGGTATCCAATTGTAAATTTGCATTCCCTTGTTATAAAATACTTTTATAGGGATTATTATAGCTTTAAGTTAAACTTCAACCCAATAAAAATTCTAATCCCCTTATAACCTTTAAGATATGATTAAATTACATTTCTTGTACCCTTGTAAAATACCTTATGAATACTAAAGTGTCAAGTAGTTTCAATACCTAGACGATTCAAAAGAGTTTGTTGCTATTCCAATTTGAATAAAGAATTATTTGACTTTGACTTTGACTTTGAACAGGAATTCCCTCGGTTTACCAAGGAGCAGTTCATGACAGCCTTCGTTACCCTTCTGCCACTGACGACGACGACTGCGACTGGTCTGGTGACGTGATATGATTAAATCTTGTTATCCACATTGTAATCCACACTCCTTTTTTTTACTTTAGAACAACCTGTATATTAGCAGCTCCTGAGGTAATAAAAAACCGGCCAAGAGCATGTCGGCCCATGCTAGGGTTCCGTAGTTTTCGAATATCTCTGAAAATATTGACTTTAGAAAAAAACTTTGTTTGAAAATCCCTTATTTTTTTTCAAAGACCTCTTTAACGATATTCCACACTATAGGATTACAGCAAATAAAAAAATCATTCACACTTCACCAGCTTTTTTCTAATGTTTATTTGACCACTTTGTCGGCATAATTAATATGTATACCTGTACCAAATTGCAGATTTCTAGTACAGTCGAAGACAAAATAAGGAGTATACAAAAACGTTCAAAAATATGTCCCAGTGCACTCTAATTCTCACTTCTAATTATTTTTGCACTTGACTGTACTAACGGCCACTGAGTTATGCAGCGGACAGACAGACGGACAGAGCAAAACTATAAGGGTTCCTAGTGTACTACGGAACCCTAAAGAGGTACAATAGTATGAAACCTCTTTTAAAGAGTAGCTTACATAAATACTCTACATTTATCCGTTCCCTTAATTCCTTAAGGGTTAAGTGACCTACCATCTAACCTGGTTGTCAAAAACATGCTCCATAACTTACACAATCAATCAGAAATATCTGCCAAAAGTGAAACACGTGTCGTTAAGGAGTTCCGTTCTGGTCTTTATCAGCAGTTCCA
>JALPQI010004844.1:0-71619 GCA_025490895.1 Thaumatotibia leucotreta
AATAAGAGTATCCGTACTTACGGTATGTAGGTAGGGCTAGGAACAAAGAAAACATGGAAGTCGAACGCCATACAAAATCGCCTATCAAAAACGGTTCTGATATTTCAGTCGTTCATAGGGTGCCCCTTCAATATATCGCACCTCTCGAATTTCAATGAAATGAAATTGAAAAAGAAAGTAGTTCAATGGAGAAACCTAGCCCGCTTTTTCAAAAAGTTGTGATTCGTAAGGTAAAGTCTCGATTGGCTTTATTGTATTGGACAATTAGAAATATCGTAAAAAAGAGAAGTATTTTATGTCGTGTTCATAATTTTGTATCCGCATTCAATTCATTACATCGTCAGACTTCGTTAATTTTAAATAAAAAAAGTTCTTAAGTTCATGATTTTTACTTATACTTACATTCATATCCTGATTTATCCTGTATTGTAAATTTCATCGGTACCATTGCCAACACTATTAGGTATGGTGCATTGGTGGACCTTATGGACCTGTGGATCTCAACAAATGTACAGTTAAGACTGTTGCTGTTTGTACAAGAAAGTTAATAAAATCGCAATTCCATAAAATATCTAAGAGTATCCGTACTTACGGTATGTAGGTAGGGCTAGGAACAAAGAAAACATGGAAGTCGAACGCCATACAAAATCGCCTATCAAAAACGGTTCTGATATTTTAGTCGTTCATAGGGTGCCCCTTCAATATATCGCACCTCTCGAATTTCAATGAAATGAAATTGAAAAAGAAAGTAGTTCAATGGAGAAACCTAGCCCGCTTTTTCAAAAAGTTGTGATTCGTAAGGTAAAGTCTCGATTGGCTTTATTGTATTGGACAAAGATAAATTACATAAACATAGTCAGTCCTTGGAAATTCGCTATAATTATGTCAACCCAACACAAGAGAAAAAGTGTTTTGGAGGTGTTAAACGTCTATGTTATATTTGTGGTCGTAGAGGTAGGGTATGATCAAATCACGGAAGATGTTAACATTTTATATGGCCACTTATGCATTTGAATTATTTACCTTGTTGAATGAATATTACAAAACATTAAATGAATATTACAAAGTCAAAACAGATAATCTGATTAGTAATTTCACTAAATCTAAAGCAGTGAATTGATCAATAAGGGATGAA
Organism: Thaumatotibia leucotreta; assembly: GCA_025490895.1. Taxonomy (NCBI): domain Eukaryota; kingdom Metazoa; phylum Arthropoda; class Insecta; order Lepidoptera; family Tortricidae; genus Thaumatotibia; species Thaumatotibia leucotreta. Next base: position 1,136 of record JALPQI010004844.1, read on the forward strand.
ATGAACTCAACATTAGAACTAGGTTTTACTATTTTCTAAATCTTGACTCGCGACAAGTTATGATCTTCAAAATTTTGATTAAATTCACCAAAGCCAGCACAAATGGAATGAAGGCAATGAATAACATCTATCATTGTGCGTATGCGTTGGTGCCACGCTATACCAACCTGTATCTGCTGCTGTCATTTTGACGTTAACACATAGATACTTTATGTTCCTTACTCGATCCATTCGTGCCAAGTTTGATGAATTGCCTGTAGCTAAATAACGTAAAATAACTTACATCATATCCAGTTTTATCATTAGGTACTCTTACGGTCAAGTAGGTACAATTCGGCTGTACCAAACTATAATCAAGTAAGTCCGTTTTTTGCAAAATTTTGATTTTTGACTTTTTGAATTCCTGACATAAAGACAACCCAGATTTTTTTCAATATTTTAGATAGCTTAATTTTTCAGTAATTTGAAAAACACGAGTCCAAGTAAGTCGTTTCAGTGACTTAAACCTAGCTAAATGCAAGTGAGTCAGCATTAACAATCCTAAAAGCAAGCGTGTCAATTCGACTTGATTGTTTTTAACATATTCCCAGAGAGATACTTGTTTTTATCGTTGTCCGATTGTTGAAAAACTCCGACTTACTTGACTTTAAATTTGCTATAAATGCGACACACTTGGATTTAGCTTTGTCACTGTGATCTTAGGCTTATAATAATGTTGATTACTTACCCACAATATTACGTATAAAGTGCACTTATACGCTACTAATATTGTTAATAACGAACTGTCACAGCCAGTTTGTTGATTTGTGAGTTGTATCTTTGTATCTTTTAAAGATTAACTAAGAACAATAATCGTTTTATAACAGAATAATAGTTGCAAAGTTAAGTGTCCAAAGTCATGGAAAATAATAAAAATAAAATCAGCGCAGGGAGAAGAAAGTATTTATAAAGTAAGTATTACATTGTACATATTGTTTGTTTGTAATGATTTACTCTATTGAAGTTTATTGTACTAACACGTACATTTTGAATACCTACAAATTAAAACAAACCTCTACTCATATTAAATACAACTTGAGCAAAACGACTACGTGGACAAGGCGGAAATAATTCATAAATTAGTCCCATTAATGCCCATCCACCGACAACCTTTTTGGCATGATTTGGTCGAGTCAGACAACGTTGGTGATTTCATTCGCGATGAAGGCATTATGCAAGATACTTAAATATATTGCATGTGGTGTGTTTTATGTATGACCAGGTCCAGTTAAAACGCATTTATATAATTGATAGTTTGAAATTTAGATTAAAGTATAACGTAGTTACACTTACGTAGTTTTTATTGAATGAAATGACTTTACCTTTGTAGTCCTAGAGATAGACCTTACTTTTTCTAGCACCACGGGTAAGTTCATTTCATTAAATAAATATATTAGGACATCTTACACAAATCGACCTAGTCCAACGGTAAGCTCAACTAAGCCTTTTTATGTGGATACCAGAAGACGATACATATTATGTAATAGATAGATACATATAGATACTTAAATACATAGACAGCAATGACCAAGGAACAAATATTTGGGATAAATAAATACACAAATAATGCCCTCGCCGGGATTCGAACCCGGAACCTCCAGCTTCGTAGGCAGGGCCACTACCAACTAGGCTACGGAGGCGGACAAAAGTATTACTTCATTGAAAATCAATTACAAAAGTAATTGTAGGTATAATATAGGTATGCAATTTGCATGCATAATTCTGGGTAACATGTAATGAACATGTATAGGTAACCATAATATGATTAAGGTCAATTATTTTTTTAATATAATTTTATTTTTTACTTATCATACATGTATAATCATTAATAGTGAAAATTATGATAATAATAATTATCTAATCTACACTAATTCCATAAACATAATAGACAACTACATAGGTTAACGGACGTGTAGCGAACGATAGAAACAAGCAAGTCGTGTGTTGCTTGCTTTTAAGATTGATATGACTATTTTATCTTATTTTATGACAAAGTTAAAACCAATTTTCAGCTGGCTACTCGCAACGGCTTCAGTTTCAGGCTTGAAAATTTCACATGTTAAAGATACTATGAAATCTTGTCCAAAAAACAAAATTTTGATATATTGCATACTTTTGTAGAAAATGAGATTTAAAGTTGAAAATTGTTTTTCGGCTCTCCTGTAAAATTTGCTAAAACGGACTTACTTGTTTTAAGTTTTTTGCAGCCGAATTCTCCTTACACATCTCCGTAGATTTAAAAAAATGATGTTGCTGAACATTCACATTGATGATTACATTACATTACTTTTTGTGTACCTAATGCATAAGCTTTTAATGATAGCATCACAAATACTCGTAACGCACATGATATAAATTTCTCAACATTTACACCAAGCGTAAACATAAACATAAATATTTGTGTCCGATGATGTGGTTCTCCATAGTAAGTAACTCCCTTATTCATAAACGTCTCCTAACTTAGCAAGCTGCTAACGCTGAGTATTGTTTGTCCCTTTCGGTGATATCAATGTATCCATAAGAGGGAAAGGGACAAATAATACTTAGTAGCTTAACAGTTAGGAGACATTTATGCATGAATAAGGGGGTCACTCTATTACATATTACATCTTTAGACATTCTCACAAATATATAAAATGAAAACGATTTATTACAACCTGCGACTTTAAAATTATTCCCATACATGTATGATATTCAAATCAAAGTCCCCGGAAACTACCTCCGTGGTAAAATTAGGAAAAATATGCAACGATTTAACACTTTACCATAGTCTATAGCATTGCAGGTTCTAAACCATGTTAAAGTCTTCTTCATCTACCAATCTGCGTCGACTGATGAACAAAGGGCTCTCCCAATACCACTCTATTTGTGTATGGGGAGAGGGCAGTTATTTCTTTTTTATGGTTTTTCTTGTTCTTGGATGTAAAAGTTGCAACTAGACCCAATCACTAGTTAACCGAGTAATAAAAAACTTAATGAATAAACTCTTACTCATCAGTTACTCATTAATCTAGGTAATAAATTAACCGGATTAGAGATTGGATTCTGATAACTGATTCAAAGAATTAGTGCCTATATTAAGGCCATCGATGAAAGACCAAGATGATGTTGAGATGTTACGTTTTCATTTTGATTTTATTCCTTAAAATTATCTATTGGTGTGACGCAGACGATGAAGGGAAAAAGGGCACGAAATGTTTTGGAAAAAAAGCAATACCCTTTAATTTGAATTCGAGGAGGTTTAAGAAAATGAAGGATAAATCATTATTGACTCTGAAAGAAGTAAGTGTACCAAAAATATTAGCCAGTGACTTTTACTTCCTGATTATTTTGTAACGACCCTTTCGACATGCCTATCAACGATATTACAGGACCTATACTATCTAAATCTATACTAAATATCTTAAATCTCTATAATTTTAATGACACTGTGGCGTGAGCATAAATAAACATAAATATTATAGCGATTTATTCATTTATTATGTTGAATACTCACAGATAAATTAGGTATCACTAAAGGTGGACAAAACACATTCCTTTTCGTTTTTTTAGCTACATAATATGTTCCTGTAAATAACCATTTTCGGGTTAATTTTGCTCGTTGTCACAAAACTGCTTCAAATTAGAATCTGCAGAGTGGGACATTTAACAAAATTCTCCTACATAATATTTTATACCTGATAGTCTTGACGTTCAAATTCTTGAATCACTTGCGTCCCGTAATACTATGTACAACATAAGTAAATAGTTACAGAATTCAACAGCAAATTTGGCAGAATTAAAGTTAAAGTACGAGTATAATAAAGGAAAGTTTTTACATGAATATTTTGTGATGACCTGCGACGGTCACATGCTGTCCACATTCAGAATGAGTTATGGAACGGATGGACCAGTGCCAGATAAAATCCCCGTGTTACTGGTTCACGGCTTATATCAATCTTCCGACATATTTTTCGAACAAGATGAAAAACAATCTTTAGGTGAGCTAAATACAACTTTACTAATTGACTATGAACAAGGAATACTGGTACCGTAAACTGGGGTTACTTTGAACTTTGGGGTTACATTGATAAAAACTTCTTTTATTTTTTAATCGCGAATATCTTCCGTTACCAAACGCATCTGTTTATAATTTTAAGTCTGGCAAGAACGATAGTTATCCTTATTAGTTGTTTAGACACTTTAAATGAGTTCGGTCCTTAGAATAGCGTATCACGTGTTTATATTTACGTATACTTTTTGCTATTTTTCGTGTATAAAATAACTTCTAAACTAACAATAAGAGTAGTGAGGTAAACGGTTCCTAATCACAATTATCTTGTCACAAGTGTGTTTAGGTATACAAATATAAGGTTTTTGGGGTCTTCAATTCAAACTAAGTACTTATAACAATTGTTTTTATTCAATGGGGTGTCTTTGATCACCTACATGGGGTCACATTGATCAGAATCTTACGTATAGTTGGTTATGATATGTCTATCCATTTGACTGTTTATTTTATAAGAAGATTGTTATCTCGTCAATGTTTGATTTTTGTTTTTAATAAAGTTGAATACTGAAGTTTTTTTTATAATATATCCGGGTTACTTTGATCACAAATATTTGATCAAAATAATCCCAAAAAGACGTAAATTTTTGTAACTTTTGATCCTGCGAACGGATTTATTTATTTTCTTAGGAGAAATTACTCCTGTAAGGGTTTCGATTCAATTACCCTAAAAAAAACATAAGGTATCAAAGTAACCCCAATGTCAGTTTAACTTTGATCACAACGTTTTATTTTTCTATCTTCATACATTTTTAAAGTATCGTTTCAAATTTTTTTACCGAGAAAGATAGCAAAAAGTTGATGTTACTATTTTATTTTTGGATTTTTTTACGCCTAATTTTAGAAGACATTGAAGTTTAAACTTTAAAATTTATCAATGTAACCCCAGTTTACGGTAACTGTGTTTATTATACATCGTGTATTTTTAATAATAAGTACCTTAAACCTTAACCAAATTTAAGTTTTAGTAGTTGCATGTATCTATTCAACCTCTTTTGACTTCTAGTAACGTAATTTAACAATTTCAGCATTGAAACTACACGATCTAGGGTACGATGTGTGGCTGGCAAACACCCGTGCTAATAAATACAACCAGGTGCACCTGATTTATGAACCATATTTTAGTGACAGTGATACCAGAGAATATTTTAGCCATACTTATGAGGAACTGGGAGTACTTGATATAGCATCAACTGTGGATTTTATCCTTAATATAACTAAAGTCGAAAAATTGGCGTACATTAGTCATGGGTTGGGTGGTACGCTCTTTTTGGTAATGAATTCTTTAATACCAGAATACAACAAGTATTTTGCGGCTGCATACCTATTTGCTCCGTTAGGATATCATGGCCACTTTTCTAATAAAATATTAAAGAATGAGGCCAATCGTTCACATGAAATACACGTAAGTATGAGAAATGATTAATTTTTTATTTAAAACGGGTCACTCAGGTCATTTTAAAGAAAGCATATATTAGTGTAGAAAGATCCTGGCCAAGGCCTGCCGGTTTTTACGGGGTTTGTGTAAACTTGTCGAGAAAATTTTGACAAAAATCACGTGAGTGACCTTATTTATCAATGAATTTGGAGATGCAGTTATAATTCTAAAATCTGTTTAAAGTTGAAAATGTAAACATTTTATATTCTGAAATTCTATTCTTCTAGCAAGCACTATACAAAGAAAATGTTTGGGAGATATTTCCATATGATGTACATTCTGAGCCAAATCGGAGATTCTCTCCGGGAGATTGCCTTGGAAAAAATTTTAGAAGCATTTGTGATGAATTAGGCATCCAAAAAATCATGGTAAGACGTAGTCAATTTAAAAGCGGCACTTGCTTTCAAATAGTTTAATTTGATGCTCATAAGTCTCATAACATAAACGAGAGGTTGGGTCGGCGTCGGGTTCTCGATTGGCGACCACGCACTGGATGACGCAGTGTGGGAAGGCCCCCTACAAGCGACCCTGGAGCGACGACTTGGTAAAAGTTGCGGGGTACTCGAAGCATACTGGAACTCACGACCGATCTTTGTGGCACTATGTCCAGCAGTGGACGTCATTTGGCTTCTTAAAGGTGTATTGTGAAATCATTTTAGTAGAGTATTAAATAATTTGGAAACTGTAAAAGATTGGTAGGTAAAATGTCTTACTTAATAATAGCATATTTGTTTTTTTTTTGTAATCTGAATGCTTCTCTACATAAAAACAAACTATCACAAAAATGCAAATTTAAGTATTTTTTACATGTGTCTAGAAGATTAGTTAGGTAATTAAAGTTTTTTTTTGGCCATTTCATGTCTGTCAATTAAGTGTAATAGGACAAAGACAACATAGTACCTAGGTAACAAAACCGTTTCCTAAAACGCGTTTATTATTGCGTAACGATTTTTAAAAGAACTGTCATTTTCTCTTCACATAGACAGAATCCGGCAAACTTTAAACGACATTTTGTAACTTCAAATTTAGTTTTCCCTTTCCTCATGGGCTCATTGTACATGTACAGTGTAAAAGTTAAGCAACAATTAATTTCAGTTCATTTGTATTCTCCCAGGGGCTAAAAAATATAAACAACGGTATATACGAAACTAGAGGTGGCTCCATCGCCCCGTTACTTCATTTAGCACAAAACGTGAAATCAAAAAGTTTCAGAAGATGGGACTACGGAGAAAAAACCAATTTAATAATATACAAATCTAGAATACCACCTAAATATAATTTAAGTCTTGTTACTGTGCCTACTACAATTTTCTCTTCAGCTGAGGATGAGTTTGTGAACCCGAAAGACATCAGTAACATGGCAAAAGATATGGGCAATGGTAGAATGATAGAAATATTTGGAACTGATTTCAACCATGAAGATTTTGTTGTCGGTACGGACGCAATGGAAAGAGTATATGTACATATTATAAAAGATCTAGAAAAGTAAGTGCAATTTGCGTTTATTTTGCGCTTTGCTACTGACAAAAATTCGTCGTGTGGCGAAGTTCATTTTTATCTGTGGTAAAAATAACTTTTTCAACCATGAAATTCGTGCGCTTAATACACTACCTGCAATGGAATATCTAATTCAACAGTTGCCGATTACTCTTTACCGAGCTTTATGTACGTTTATTTTACATTCGTGTTTCAGATATTACGCAAACGTGTTTCCAAAATTTTTTGTACGAAGTCAGTGGATATGGTTTTCTATCCCTTTGATCGTCCTCTTGGCCCTTTATAGCCATATGCCTTTTATCCTGGAATAAAGAAAATCATAAAAAACACGTGCGACGTGTAGCTAACTAGCTGTACTTCATTCATGATGGCAAAAGGACACAGTCACCAACAGATACATCGGAGCGACTGGCGTGCTCAAAAATATCTGGACATGCACTCTAACTCCAGGACAATAAAGACTTGCTAAGGGATTTGTGAGAATTCTGACTGGTTTCCACTGTCCATTCAAAGCATCGCAGTATTTGCAGTAAATAAGGAATTCCGCTCCTCCATTAAAATTTTGATATTATGGTTATTTTATTTTAATCGATTGTAAATAGTTTGAAAAATCTTTATTAAATATAATAAAATACGACGTGTGGACTCTTGCGACCTTCATCAGGTCATCAGTCAACCTTGTGGGGGGCCTACCCACGCTACGGGTGGCGTAGGACCGGTCATTGTGGCAATCGTTGGGAGAGGCCTATGTTCAGCAGTGGACGTCTTTCGACTGATATGATGATGATGATGATGATGACGACGTGTGACTTTTATTTCCCCTAAATTGTTAAATGGCGATGATTTGCACAGTGAAAATTGTAATATTCAACGAAAAAAAGAACCGCCGTATTGGGATGGAATTACCGCAGTGTCCAAATGTTTGGATAAAATAGGTTCGTCCAACATTTTAGTAGGTATTTATTTGATACTACCCCAACATCTTTTGTTCTTATTACCTCCATTACTTCATATTAGCCAGAAATAAATTAAAAACTATTCGGAACAAAATTTTACGTAAAAAGTTTGTTATCTACGTACGATACGATGCGTATTTCGGACATTATTTTCTGTATTCACTACTGACCACTATTGACCTTAGCGAAATCTCGAGGTGCCCAAATTACCGAACTACAATTTTACTATGGACATCTGTTCCAGCAATAAAATGTTCTACTTGTTTACGAGCCCGACTGTACTAGAGCATTGCCGTAAACTTTATTGGCCCTTAACACTTTATTACTTCATAGTTGTTGCATTTCGAGAACGGGTGTCAATATTTTATGAACTTAGTTGAGTTGATGAGGCAGTCGATAAGAAAGCAAACGATATTTTTTTAGGTAAAGTATCGGTTAAACTTCGGTGAAGGAAACTATCGTGTAAATAAAATACAAATATGTCTGGGAATAAATATAAAGGAATAGGAAACGTAATTCACCAATTTAAAGGGTAGTGGCAACAGTATCTATTGTAAACAAACGAATATACCTAACATAGTATAACACAAAAGTTTTTTTCTTTACTACGACAAAAGAAGATTACACAACAACAAAACTAGAAAATATGAATTTTCATAATTATGTAATTATCAAAATCGTCAATCGTTTCTCTTTACTCGGACTAATACTAAAGATGACTTGTTTATTTACCTACCTATGTATTTCTGATGAAGAAAAAACTTTTTGATAAACATAATAAAATATATTTCATTAAAACTAGTAGGCAAAAAAGTCAGGTAAATCTTATATTTCTAAACACCTTTGGTTCATGCTCGTAATTTATTTAATTCCGTCACCAGGACATTTGGACAATTTGTTATCAATAAAACATTGGATAGCTTAATTTATAGTATGCAATCTTTTGAACGCTACAGTTGCCTGAATATTCTCGTACCGCACAGCGGTTTAAATATGATTTTACCAAGTTAAGCTACTAACCCTGATGTAAAATTTCTTCGAAAATATTATCAGTTTAGTACAAATCTCGTGCCAGATCTTTTGAATTAACATATCAGATCAAACCATAAATACCAGGCAACTGGTGCACTCGAAAGATCTAGTTTGTCTCCAGGACATTTAATATTTACAAAGATTAAAGTTTTTTATTTGCAAATTCATTCCAGCCTACACCCGTTGCTCGACTCGGTTCAGAAATTCTATCACGTAGTTTGTTACTAGCTCCCTAACATCAGCGGCCTGGATGAAATCAATATGAGTGAAGGTCTCTCTTGCAATCTTCCTAGCCTGCGCTCTTGGCAAGTCCCGGACCATGGCTAGTACATCTTGCTCATCAAGCAGCTCATCACTGACGGTGTAGTGCATGGTGATGGGCACGGTGATAAGACTAAGGTCGTAAGAGGGAGGAGTGAAGGACCCGTAGACTGGACGGTTGGAGAGGAGACCGTAGTCCCAACGCCTGAACTCTCTGTCTCTGATGTTTTGTCCGTAGTGCGCGAACTGTTTGAGAGAGGCGCCTCCTATGCCTATGCCTTCCGGAGTAGATTCACCCTGAAGATAGAAAAAAAAAATATTAGTAGGGTTAGGTTTAAAGTGTAAAGCTACTGTAAAGGTGCATGCAGACCAAAAGAGCATTTGCTGTTCTATCCCCCTACTCTACGAAATTCGATCGTTACACGAAACGTGATTCGTTGATTTCGTAGAGTGGGGGATAGAACAGCGAATGCTCTTTTGGTCTGCATGCACCTTAACACTTGTGCTACTTAAGTATCGATCGTAACTAAAAGTATGAAGTATGTAATAGCAAATAGTTTTTGTTTAATCCTTTTCAGTACTTTTAAGTAGAATTTTAGTTGCGATTGGCTCACTGCAAAATGACGATCTAATATATAGAGAATATACTACTCCATGCGATACTTAACTAATCTTAAACTTGCTAATTTACATGGATAATAAAATTTGATAATAGTGTTATCTAATGTCAACATCAAGATTATTCTGACACGAAACTTTATCACAGCCGGGAAGTCCCTACACGTTTTTGATATCAACAAATTTTATCGAGTAACTTATATAACGTAACTAGTAACTAACGAAATTATATACTCGTAATTCCTCCGTGTAAATAAACTTCGGGTGGTTCATTATTAAAATCAATTTGTCTGGAAACATTTTCAAAATGGGTCACGCCTTATTTAAAAGTGTCATATACGAGTACTTTATTTGTTGTGACGAGTCATATCGTTATTTCTTTTAATACAAATATTCTCAATGTGTCCATTTGGATGTTTAGCGTGCCTGATTGATCAAAAAATTCAATATTTATCATATCAGCAAAGTAAAATGCTTAGGTGTTATTACACTGACAAAAAATTGTGAACTTACCGCAATACTGTCAAGTCCAAGCATGTTGCAGTATTCCCTGTAGGTGACATCTCCGAAGCAGAAGTCGGTGCGCGTGTATCCTTGCCTCGTCAGATCGACTGGTAGGTCGTCGAGAGACCTGATTTCCACCAGACCCAAACTTCTTCCCAAAGCCTAGAAATTGGCAAAATGCGGTTTTTCATATTTGAACAAAACTAACATGGCGCAGAAATATTAACGATTTAAATACTCAGATCGTTATTTAACAGGAACGGGTAAAAAATAAGTTTTTGAGCTTTTGGCGTACAGTCGCCATCCGGTATATCAGAGGGACCAGAGTGCTCACTATCTAAGCAAGCTTCTATTTTGATAGCGTTAGAGAGCATGGTCAGATATTTTGAGCACCGTGGCCGCTCTGATATATCTGATGGTGACTGTATCAGGCCAGTCTGTCAAACTATCTTAGGTAACGATATTTTGTTCAAAGATTGCTTCTAACTAGTTAGAATTATAAACAGGTTGTAGATCTCCTTGCAATAAGGCGTAAAAGGCTAGAATATGCTCAAACTCAAATTTCAATGAAATGTGAAATGGTAGACAACTTACATAAAGAACGTTAGTTGTTAATGCGACTGCTCTCAACTCGCTGTTCGGGAAATGGTCCTTATATCCCACACCGGCCAAGAGATGGGCTGACACAAACTTGTCATTATACTCGGGCCTCATAGAGTTCAGCACCAGGAACGCAGTGCCTCCCTGAGAATGCCCAATGTAGTGTAGCGTCTGTTCTCCAGATACTGCCAAAGCATAATCCACCATGGTGGGAACGTCGATGATGCCGATCTCTTCCCAGCTGAAGTCGAAGAAGGTTAGTTTCTCTGTGTTGTCGTCGGGATTGAGTGAAACGTGCTGACGGGAGTATATATTGCCGCGGGCGTTGCCCATCCACACGTCATAGCCGGCATCGGCTAAGTTATACGCTGAAACCAAAATATTGACGTTAAAGATGTAGCTATGGTCAACAATAGTGAAATAGCAGAAGAAAAAACTGAAGTTCCGCGAAGAAGATAAATTGAAACATACGAAATGCATAAAATTAAACAATTGATGATTTCGTCCTATTCACAAAATGTAGGCATTAGCAGGCATTACCTATATTATTTTGGTTGGAATAAACGTTTTTTGGGACTACAAAATTAATAAGAGCATTTAGTCTATTTATATGGTGTCAATAATGAGTGGTGAACGTATCTTTTAATTTTTGTTCAAGAATACCAGAAAATGTGACTTTCACCGTACTGAGTATATTATTATGTATTATAAAACTTGCGAATTTGATAATTATGATTGTAATTCGAGTCACTTCCTTGACGTTCCCATGGTTATCATGTAATTAATCATCTAACTCACTCATTTGGAGTTTATCGTGCTTAATTTTGGCAACGTACAATTTATCTTTAGATATGACGCTAAGTTGTCTGCTACGATAACAGAGTTTGAAAAATTATACCTAAACATACCTATTTATTAAACGCATTAGATTTTCAAATAACTATTGTTTAGACAATTGCGTAATACAAAGTAAATTACATTTTTACAATGGATAGTTTATTCACTGTGATTGGTGATGAAGATTAAAAGAAACACTGAATATCAATGACGATTTTTACGCTGCATATGACACCGAAATGTATTATGCAATGCTTCTATTATAAAGTTAAATAACTCAATGTCATAATAACATGCACGACTACGATTGAAAGTTGATACTATGTAAAGAATCGACTATTCAAAAATGCGTATTGCTTCTTTGTGCATAAAATAAGTTTTGATTTCTAGTTTCCAGTTTAGTAATTTATTGTTACCCTTGCCATATTCAGTATTCTTACAAAAAATGCGAAAAATACGTTTACTAACCCTAGTGGAATGTACGATAGTCAGGATATACGATAAAAGCAAGGCAATGTCCCAGCCCTTGTCTGATAAGACATTAGAGGTGATTGTGTAAAAATCAAGGTTACAACTGTTTGCCCTTATACATGCGGGTGCCTAGAAAGGTAAATGATACAATAGTACACGCATAATATATTTTGTGAATGAAATTGACCTAAAAAACTTCCTTGCGGAGTACCACTAAATTATAGACATATATATCATTAAATGCCTCAATTAATTCAACTTGGTATTGTATTTATTATATTATTCATACAGACTAACCTATTCCGGCTTCCTTTCCCAAGAAAATGAAGTTGGTAGAGGCTCCCATCAGACCGTGCATCAGAAAGACGACTGGCCTCCGCCCGGCAGAGGGTCCGTCACGCCCATAGGGTATACGGTACACGCCCAAGATGTAGCCATCCGAGGTGGTGACGTGGTGTAATTCCGCCGGGTAACCCTCGGCGACAATTCGGTCAATCTGGAAAACAAAAATAAAGATATTACTGCATTTTTATTTGTAAATAGCAATCATTTCGCATATTTACGTACTTTATGACCAATGTTATGATTTGATGATTTTCATATAATACGAGACGAGTCTAGTATAAGTTTATATCCCGTTTTTCTGCTAAAGGTGAAATTTACTCCGAAAATACTGCGAAATTTTTAGTACGACTACCACAAGTGCCGTATAGTTACAGCTACCAAAATTTACTAAATTTAGATTAGCTTAACTAGGGACCATATTCAAGGATACCATTTCAGAATTCGCGATCTGCAGTCTAAAATCCAGAGTCATACCTATTACTTTGTATTACTCTTAAAATGAAATATTAAGTTAAATTTACATTTAAGCAGTTTGCAAAGTTAGCGGCAAAATAGTCAGGACTTATTTGGAGTCCAATTAGGTTAAATTAAGTTGTGAGGGTTCTTCAAAGATTTGAAAGTGGATTCTATTTTCGGTATCACGGAGTGCTTTTGCGAGAAATAACTTGCTTGGGAAATAATGGTAATTTTTATCATTTGGTGCTTTATTCCGTAACAAATTTACAATTGAAATAGTTCGGCGGGTTTTTGTTCGGCAAATGTGAATTTAGGTTAGTGAAATTTTAAATCGTCAGTTTTGTATAGATAAACTTCAACTACTTATCTATGTTAATACTTAATGAATCGAGAAATAGAAACGAAACGTTAATATTCGTAAACAACTTAATCATTTAACAATTTGACAAATTTACATTTTCATCACACTTGCTGTCTAAGCACGCCATTGTTTGCGCGCGCAGCGGGAGTAATAGAAAAGTGAAATTCCCTAGGGAGTAATAAAAATGTTAGTACGTCATTTACTAATGTTATTTCTTAAAACTTATGTTTTTGTCGGCAAGTGTGATTAAAAACATTGTATGCATCACGGTCGGTAAGCGGAATACTAACTCGAGTCATAAAAGCCCTCCGCCTGACGGCGTCGGGCTTCTAACGCTCTCGTTAGTAATTCCGTACTTACCTCCCTTGATGCACAATGTACTATTACCATTCGATAATTTCCTAACATTTTCCTTTCATAAATCAGCTACGCTTGTAATAACTATTGAAAGCTCAATGCTTGCCTATTTTCAAGCACTAAATTATTACTACATACGAATAAAAATTATAATGTCTTCATAATTTCGGTGCCTGTTTGAAATTTCCAGAATAAAATATATCGCAAGTGGTTCGAATGAATTCGGATAAATTGTCATCACTTTTCATTTTCAAATTAAAGCGTAACTTTCAAATCTAATATACGATACGACCATGTATGTACCATCAAGTAAAAGTATCCATAAGATAAAAATATCAATATTCTTTTCTCAATTGGTGAAAAAAAATCTAAAGCTAGTACCATATATTTGATAGATCCTTTAAAGGGATCATAAAATCAGCCCAATTGAAGGCCCAAGCAAACTGAGATCTTAGCAATATCAAATATGGAACCAGTAGGCTTCATCATCATCATCATCATATCAGCCGAAAGACGTCCACTGCTGAACATAGGCCTCCCCCAAAGATTGCCACAATGACCGGTCCTGCGCCACCCGCATCCAGCGGACTCCTGCGACCTTCACCAGGTCATCGGTCCACCTTGTGGGGGGCCTACCCACGCTACGCCTTCCGGTACGTACCAGTAGGCTTATGATGGTTTAATTGTTTGTCTTTGTTGCCATCGGGTTCTAACAGTACAAGTGCGAAAGTGACGGGTAACTAGCACGATAAATTGATAAAACGGCATCATCATAAGCCACCAGTAATAGTTTAGAGGAAGATAACGAAAGCAACAGCTTTAAAGATACACTTACGACATCAGAAGAAGATCTATGATGACCGCTGCGCGGGAGCGCACACACTGCCGCAACCACCGCCGCCACCACGACCACAGCTCGTAACGACATTTTGATTGGAAACGATTTGCAAATGGTGCCCGTATCAGCGACGCGATCGTATTTATATTTGCACGCTATCTTAATCTGTTGTTACAAATCTCAATTCGGCTAGTATTGAGATTACAGAAATCTGCCACTTTTTAGTATTTTATATACGAGCACATGGTGCTCGCGAGCATTGCGAAAGATTTCAACCATGCAGGTTACAATAATATTATTAAAAAAAATGGTTGAAAAATATATTTTATACTTTCAGAAATTTTGAGTACTTTTCAATACTGTAAAAATCAAATTCAAATCATAGCAAAAATTCGTACAGAATTTTTTTTTTATCAGTGAAAATTGTTCCGTTAAGTGTTTCTTATTTTTTGATTTTGCAGGCAAAAGTTATGGTAAGATTAGAAAACAATGTGTTTTATTAATCAAAAAGAAGTTTTATAATGAGTTAAAACACTTATTTCAAAGAAATTTTGATTATCTCTGAGACCAAACCAAATCTAGGTAATTTTATAGAACATTAAAGACTTTAAACATGGTCAAGAATACACCATAAAAATCTCTCGTAATGCTCGCCAGCAACGTGTATGTATATTATATTTTATATCGGTTTAAAGAAATAGGACATATATTATTATTTTGTTTTTTGTTTCACGGCTTCTTCAGCACTGTAGAAGTACCTTATCTCTACCGTATGGAGAACCGCAACCAAATTTGACTAGACCCTACTTATTAACCAACCCACCCTGCACCAAACCATCTGTCAGCGTTCAACCGGTCGCAAAATCGTATAATATGGAAAGCTTCTAAGGCCCACGGCCTTTACTGGCCGGCAGCCGGCGACCGACGCGTGTCCGCCGCCGACGACGTTCGAATGTTTTGTTCGCGAATGTTTGAGGGTGGTTTCTCTGAAACGTCGCTGGCAGCGGATAACCGACGACGTGTTAGAGAAACCACCCTCAAACAGTAATCAAACGAAGTAATCGGCTAGGTACCGTTGACCGGCCTGTCAATTGTGAATGGTGCAACCTGACCATAGTGTAGTTCCTGGATTTGAGTAAGGTCACCAGAACTGAAGAAGGATATTAAGGACGGGAACAATCTGGACTCTTTAGCATGTGGCTCACGATCGTCTCTCGTCGTCAAAGCAAACTCTCTAGGATGTAACACGAAAGTACTTATCCGACAAGTTTGGATTTCATTATATAAAACTTATAAATTACCTACCTATAATTCGTATTGATTTCTTTTAGTTTGTATTTAATCTAATGCCATAAATCTGAACTGGACTAGGTAGTTTTGATATCGATATATTTTATGATAGTTGATAAAAGATTACCTTTTTAGTGGAATATTTATTTACATGGAATATTTGTGGAACTCTCTGGGGGAGGCCTATGTCCAGCAATGGACGTCAATTGGCTGATGATGATGATGATGATTTATTTACATGTCGCAGTATTTGCGTATCTAGTAAGAAGTAAGTTTGAACAAGATTTCCACTAACATGATTTCAAGATTTTACCTAATGTTGCAAAATCACATACTTATCTATGTTCACCATGGCATTTTGTATTCGGGAATTGTGTCAATTTTATTTTATCTGTAAAACCTTTTGCTATCTTCATCAGGTTTGCAGTGCCAGTTATCTAGGATCGGGTGTTCCAGCAGTAGGTAGAGATATGTGTAGGTTATATTATTACCTATACTTAAAACAAAGCAAGTTGCCTACCTACATTCTAAAAATAAACGTCTGTATGATTAGATATGGGCAAATAATTTTTTATTACTATTATTTTTTTAAGATCTGATTATAACTATCATTAGATAGGCAAATGAACCATTCTACTGTAGGTACGTGTTTTTTATTTCGACTAAAGCACCAATTTTTAATATCGTAATGTGTTTCTCTATTGTTTACTAGTATGTACCTATTAAAAACAATATTATCTATTAAAAATAAAACCATAAATTACTCGTGAAATCCCATTATCACACGTAATTTAAATGGATTAGTAGCAGGATTAGCTGCGTCCATAAAAATCGCAATATTTATCGTGAATGTCTGTAGGGGTTCAAAGTCGTAAAAAGATTGCAGTATTAAACATTTTTTATCTTTAGTGTAGGAACAAATGAACAAAGTAAAGAAAGCACTGGAACGATGTATCTATTCTTCTTTTTCAATACAGACAATTGACAAGGTTAATGGGGCAGAAAATAGAGGTAGAATAAGAACTAAAGAACTTTGTTTTGTGTACAGTCTGTCTTTTAGTAGGATACTTTTGAGTGTGTAATATTTAAACATGGTAAAAATACGATAGTTATGTTAAAGTAACTCGTATTTTAACTCTAGGTTTGAATATAAGTAAACCTAATTAGTAAAAAAATACTTTATAATATTTTACCTCAAGGAGAAAAATTCCATATATTGATAATAACACGTTGTGCTCCTTGCGAGTCCGGCTGCAGGGCAGCGTCGAGAGGCTTTTGAGCGCGTTTACGGACCGCTGGGACACCGCACTTGTGCGTCGGTGGACACAGGTGCACGTCCAGTGTAACTCCTAGAATAATAATAAATAAAGGAAATAATAATAACAATAAAACGGTCTCATAGCGAAGAGTCTCGATCAACAACTCAAGAGGCTCTCGCTAGGTGGTTGGATCAAGAGTCAGATGCAGAAGGCAGTAATCCTGGATACGGCGCGCATAGTCCGGCGGTTCCTCACCCTGTGGCCCTAACCACCGGCAGCTTAGGCCCGCCCCGTTGCCGGCGGCACCCTAGGTTAGGTTTTTTATAATGTGTTTGTATGTTTTATTGTATTTTATTTTTATAACCATATTATAACCTGAGAAAAAGATTAAATAAAGGAGATAATAATAATAAATATTTTTGGACATCATTACACAAATTTACCTAGTCCCATGGTAAGCTCAATTAAGGCTTGTGATGTGGGTACCAGGTGACGATATAAAGAATAGGTCGTAAATGTAAAACTAATCATAAAAAAAGGATTTAAATTTAAAAATACTGAGCCATGTGTGGTCTCTACGATTTCCTAATGCAGGAGAGACTGGCGCTCTAGACGTAGCGTAAAACGTGACAATGGTCAAACTCTCATTAAAAGCCGTATTGCTCGGACCATGACGTCGTCGTTCAATAAAGACCTATCTGTTTGTTATTTATGACATTACGTCACGGATTTTTTTTTTTGCAGATACAGAAATATTTACCACTTAACAAAACGATTGTACTCAGCTTTCGTGGCTGATGCCTAAACTGCTCGGCCACTCGCTCTTAGCAAACACCGGTCAAATTTCTCGGGTATATTATGCAATCTCTTACAAGACTAGGCGTCTCGTAAGAGACAACGTTGTCGATGCAAGCATACTCCCTTGTCCGATCAGAAATTAAAGACATAAACGAATGCTAATTTGCGATTTGGTATGTTTTACAAAATATAATTATGTCCTTGTATAATAACATAAACTTAGTTCCAGTTACTGGGTCAGATAAGTTTGTGGTACTATTACTATACACTGTTTCCAGATTTACATAAACGAAATATTCAGACTTCAGAGTGACTAAATCTTCCATCAACGTTTAGACAAAGGGTCATAACATAATGCTAAATGACTATATCTTTACATAATTATGATATGAATATCTTTACATTGATACATCAGCCAACAAGAGGTCTACCAATATTACACTTATTGATTACCTATTATTGTTTGAACTAATTATTGAGAATAGATTTACTACGAAAACGTGTTGAAGATAACAAATTATGTAAAACAATATTATATATTCGTAATCTAATATCATTATATTTATTTCCAGCGATGTAACAATGAGATAAGTTTCTGTTAAATAAGAAGTCACAGTGACATTTGAAAATATGCCTTTTACGGTAACAATTTTTTAGTTAATATTTTGAATTGGTTTGTGTATCGTAACGTAAGATATCGGATAAGATACGATTATTGTCGACATTACTACGTCTTAAATAAAGTAAAAAACATATAGTCACTTTCAATTCAGAAAACGAGAATCCTTTTATGTAAAAATTGAACTCTTAGATCGGGATTATAAGTTATTACTTCTCTTTTTCTCTTCAACATTCTTTGCTGATAGACATCCACTGCTTCACATGTCAGGGTTTTGCCATAATCGCCACGCTTGGCAGGCGGATTGGCGATCGCAGTCATATGACTATATGACTGCGATTGCCAATTCTGCTGTCCATGCACCGGTGGTTTAAGGACGTACCCCATGGATACAACTTCTCTACTTCAACATACTTTAAAAAATCAGGCTTCAATTAGACAATAAATGTGACCTAAGCTAATTAATCATTTTCAGGTGTTGAACACGATTTATTTATCTAACGAGCGGTCAATCAAATATCTGACACTATCGTATTGTAATTATATTATCTTGACAATAGAATCACTTAAAAAGAATTCCGCTAACATATCATGAACGACATTCTTTTGATCGTGATTTGAATGAAAAACTATGGCTAGAAATCGGCTTATTATAATTTCTTCAAAATCAATTCATATCATTACAATTTTGTTCATTCAGCCAAAAAGAGTTTATAACAACGCAATATAATCGGAAAATGGTAGACCACATCTTTGGTTGGCTTTACCAATGAATTACATATTTTGAAAATATATCTTCATGATTATTAAAAACTAGTTTCTAGCCAATTCTGTACCTCACATCATTTCCGGCTCATTGGTACCTACCTATAATGCTTGTTTTATTAAATATTTTTCTAGTTGTATTTTAGGTAGTACTATTTATACTATGTTTATAAATTTAAATATTAGATGATGATGTGGAGGTGGGATCCCACCTCCAGCGTTGTTAAACTTCGGTATTTTTTCTTTGGTATATGACGTCTAATTATTTAAACTATGTAACCAATTTTACAGAAACGTATACCTAATGAGATCAAATGTCGGCGTAACGAATTTTATATCTAGTACCTATGTCTTTAGAGGGCATCAAGTAAATCTGAGGTGGTAATAACAAAACCTTTCATAATAAATTAGGGCAACCATATATTCTCAATTTATACAATTTATGGAATAATGTAGCGACATGAATAACCAAGGCAAAGCCAAGGTCGTTGAAATATAGGGACATAATTTAATAGTATAAATGCATCCAACCCCCTAAAGGGGTTGCGGCTTAGCTTAAGTTGTTGTTCTGTTTGCTTACCGAGCAGTTTCAGGACCGGAGGCCGGTATATTTATATAAATCTCCCCAAATTTTCGCAACAAACACAACGATCGTGGGTTCAATCCCCGGCTCGAACTAATAAGTAAAAAAAAAACTGATGTAGGTAGGAAATATAATTTTATATTGACAAGTGTTTAACGGTGAAGGAAAACAAGAGGAAACCTGCATACATCTGCGAACAAATTCAAGGGTGTATTTAATGAGAAGATTGAGTTTTTTTTTATGTGACGAAGGTAGACAACTGAGCTCTCAGCCCACGTGATGGAAAGCTGGAACTGAGACTCATGGACATAGTGACCGAAAAATTGCCTATGCGCTGTCTACCCTGAGGACTTAGATGGATTGCCTCTATCTATGCCAGTAATTACACCGGCTATTTTACCCCCAAACCGAAACACAGTAGTGCAAAACCTGCTATTTAGCGGCAGGTTAACGGGTAAGACGGTGGTAGCTATCCGGGCGGACCGTACACGAGGTTCTACCATTAGCAAATCATTGAGAGGCGATTGTTTGGTAAGCTACATGAAAGCTTGGAAACTGGAGACATGCCAGCATGACACTGCATGCACTGTACTTTAGCGGTAGCCATTAGACATCTTTACTGCATATTGTTGCTTAGCGCATCCTCAAATTTAAGACTGTTTAGTAATAGAACATTACGATACTAGTGTGAAAAGAAAAGCTACGATCAAAACAAAACACGACCGATAGGACTGCTTTAGATATTATATGTGTAAGGTGAAAGCGAGTAAGACCGTATATCTGGAAAGTCCGTCTACCAACTGATTTCTACCCTTAACTCGACAATACATAAGATGCATATGACGGACTTACCTTACAAATAAAATATGCCGGACCTACACACATTGACGTTAGGTACAGTCAACCAATTGGAACCCTAGGCCACTCAGGAACCATGTCAAAGTAACGTTATCAATCAGATTGTAAGACATTTCAAACGGCTTTTCATTTTGACATGGTTCTAGAGTGGCCTAGGGTTCCAATTGGTCGAGTGTACTTATCAGCTAGCTAAGACGGTTAGAAAACGATTTTGAATAAGGTGGCACAATATTCGTCACATGAACACTTTTTGTATTGTTTCAAAGACAGATTTTCTTGCTCTACACAATGGCAAGGTGGCTAGCTTTTTTTTAATTTGCCCATTTAAGGTTTCAGCATCCATAGGCTGCAATTCTCGCTTACTATGATATGTGTCATACGATTTTTGGAACCATCATCCCCAAAGCACTGATTCTATAGATCGATAATTAATCGATATTTTAAATCAGCGATAAGCGTAGTAAATTCCTTTCTAATTGCGATAAATATATCATACGTGTACAAAACTAATGTTTACACGCGCTTTTTATCATCAGGTTGTTATTATATGACGTCACCGAGAAAACAAAAGTCTCGTGATCTTTCGAGAGCTTTCAAATACTGCGTGAATTCACACATCAACAACTACTCGTATTCTTTTATTTATGATAAATACTTATTCTTCTCTAAACTCAGAGTCGCTCAAAGAGCTATGGAGAGGGCTATGCTCGGAGTTTCTCTGTGCGATCGAGTCAGAAATGAGGAGATCCGTAGGCGAACTAAAGTTACTGACATAGCCCTCCGGATTAGTAAGCTGAAGTGGCAATGGGCAGGCCACATTGCACGCAGAGCAGATGGTCGATGGGGTCGAAAAGTGCTCGAGTGGAGACCACGGCTAGGCAAACGCAGCGTAGGACGTCCACATACAAGATGGACAGACGACCTTGTGAAGGTCGCCGGGACACGCTGGATGCAGGTCGCATCTAACCGGTACATGTGGAGGTCCAGAGGGGAGGCCTATGTTCAGCAGTGGACGTCTTATGGCTGAGATGATGATGATGATGATGATGACTTATTCTTAAATATAAATAAAATAAAGGAGGACAATATTTTTTTTATAAATACAACTAAACTGTAAATATTATTAAACTCTCGTGTATGTAGTCCCTACGCGCGACTTGTTTCGGAGAGCCTAGGTCTCCATTATCAAGCACTGAGCCCGTGCTAACGTGTACCTATCGAGCGCAGCACGTACTCAAATAGTACATTACGACACAAGTGCGAAAAACATGTTTTTCATTTTTGCACGTGTCTCGTACGACGTTTTTTTAGTACAGATGGCCCTCCGAAGTTTTGGACTTGACGTAAAATGAATCTCGCACTAGAGCCTAAAAAGTACACTATCTGAACTAAAAAAATGTTTTTGTATGAATACTTAGGTGGGTATTAATAATTTGTTTAAGGAGATAGCCTCGCCTGAGTGGCACTTATCCCTTTCATGCATCACTGGTTTAAAAACAAGTTAAATAAGATTCTATATTTAAATACTTAAATACCTACATTTTTCAAATTTATTTCTTTGGTTCATTATAAGTTATAACTAAGACAAGGTGTTTTTACTGTTTCGTACAGTAAACCAAGCTATTCACCTTTTCATACAATTTGTATGCAGAAGGCATGTAGCTATTAACTTGACCGACCATGTTATACATGGATGGACAAATGAAAACAGAAAATAGGCTAAGGTAATAATTAAAACATTATCTCCAAAATCTTTTAACATTACATACTTAATTATACTTAAACAGTTATTTTTGTACAGATGTTGCCTGTTTTCACGCTAGTGAGAGAAGTGGCCCATTTTTCGTCAGGTTCAAAACTTCGGAGGGCCATCTGTACTAAAAAACGTCCTACGAGACACGTGCAAAAAGGAAATTCGTAACTCCTGTCGATTTAAAACACTCGCTTCGGTCGTGTTTTAAAACATCGCCACTCTTTTCGAATTTCATGTTTTTCGCACTTGTGTCGTAATGTACTAAACTCACGTCTATTTAGTCACTACGCGCGACATGTTTCGGAGAGCCTAGGTCTACATTATCAAGCACTAAGCCCGCGTTCACGCCTATCTTTTAACACTCTCTTTGCAATGATTTTTTTTAATAAATAATACAGACAGTTTGAGGTCTTACTTTAATCCTAAATGCAAACTTGGTACCTAAATAACTTTAAGGTTTTACAGCATTATTGCACATTTGAAAGTAATATCGTGGATTTTCCAATTCTCACAATACAGAATTACAATTAATAGTGTAGGTACATCGAAATCTGCTAATAATAAATATCAAAGTTACCTATAAGACATTATTGTTTAAACCTTGTATACGAAATTGTTTTAGTAAGAAAAAACACAACTAAAAATATGTTATTCCTTACCGCAGTTCCCAAATTCACCGATGGAAAGATTTGAGGAATAAACTAATTTACTTTACTTGATACATATGAGTATGAGTATCTACTTTGCCTCATGTTAATGATTCTACCTAAATCAATTTCGGCTGACAATTCCCTATTTTGGCCTTTGTTGTATTGTTCTACTAATTGGCTAAGATCTATTAATTAAACTAGTGTGTGATATTAACACCATTATAGGGAGATGAGCTTTATAAACACTCAACCAATTGTAACTCTAGAACACTCGAGAACTATGTAGAAGTGATGTCATAAATGAGATTATATCGAAATTAGGTCCTAGACGCAATAAATACACAGTGTTACTCATATTTTTTGCGTAATTGTCTTCGCTGCACCTATACGGAAACCGAAACATTAGGCTAAGATAAGATTAGGCGATATAAACAAATAAAAGGGATTAAGGTAAGTAAACAGATTATTGTTGATTAAAATGTTCCGTTACCTAGATTTGGTTTTTGAGACTAGAGTGTCCAATGAAATGCTATCAAAACAAAACTTATATCCAAAACATCTTCAATGTCCATGTGCTTTGATTTTTGCGAAACGCTAATTTTGCTCATTGATCGATTTATTGTTACCTAGTAAGCGACAAATAATTTGATTAATTTGTTTACTACTGTTGCCAAATGGTGAGCCCTTGACATTCTTCAAGACGATGCATTTTTGTATTGTATTGTATTCTGGCCATTTCCTCGCAACTCGACATCAAACGTGCCTAATATTTTGCCCTTACATTTATTCGCAGATGTATGCAGGTTTCCTCACAATGTTTTCCTTCAATGTAAAGGATTGGTGAAAGATGATGCATGCTAGATGCTCAAATATTTTGGTATCATTTTGTTACGTACCAATAGGTACCAGTGCCTCATTTCTCGAACGATAATATTATTAGTGTGGTGGTCATAGCAACACATACGATTTGACATTTAATTTAGGTATGTGTGTTTTTATTGAGTATGTAATACATTATTATTAACTATTGAATTTTATTTTATTTCAGGTAATTGGCTGATAACTGGCTATAATCCTACAATTTTGTTACCCGCAAGTATGCTGAGGAACAGAACTGTGTAGGTGCCTACGCCAAAACAAAAAGCATTTTTGCAAAAGTTTTTTTTTATGTTACGAAGGTAGGCAACCGAGCGCTCAGCAGCAACTGAGGACCATGGACATAGCGACCAAAAAATCGCAAACGTACTCGTAATCGTAATCGCATACTTCCCTGAGGACGTGGATGGAATGCCTCTAGCTATGCCAATTACACCGGCTATCTTACCCCCAAACGGGAACACAACAGTGCAAATACTGCTATTTAGCGGCAGGTTAATGGGTAAGACAATGGTAGCCATCCAGGAATCAGCAGAAACTAACACCTATGACCGAGTAAAGGCCTGTTTCACAATAAGCAGATAAATTGGTCTAAATGCACCTTTAGAGGTCGGTGAAACAGATAAACGTTATTGTTCCAATATGTGCAGTTTTATTCATAAGGCAGTCTTTTGTTTCAATCGAACGATATGTGACGTAAACAGAATCGATATGTAATGTAATATTAAAGTCATAACCGATGTCAATTACAGTATTGGCTATCATACATTAATGAGTTAATTATGTGATATCTAAGATAACGATCAAACTCTCCTGTCTGCAAATTTATCGCTTCAAATTGTACTAAAAGCTTACTCCACATTTTCAAACTCATTAGTTACGACATTTTAGGGGTACGTTGTTTAATCTTAATACAATCTTTTGATGTCTACGTTTGCGATAATTGCCGATAATTTGATTGAGATTGCTTGCCGAACATATGCATCGCCAATTAGTTGACAATGTTGACGTTATACGTCAAAATTAGTTTAAAATATGACTGTGTGTATTATTTTGAATTGTCATTTCTTCCTTGAAGCGTAGAACATATATTACGCTCCAATTCAGAAAGCCGAGTGTAGGTAAAAACTATAACTTGTAAAAAACGTCTCGATCGCGTTCACGTTTTCATCGTTCATTTCATACAAATGACGATTTAAACGTAAACGCGATCGAGACGTTTTTTTATAAGTTATTACCTATACTCGCGGCCTTTCGACGTCAGTAGCCGTACCATAAGTTGGAAAGTAAAGAATACCTACGTTAGGTTTTACTCGATACGAAAAGCATTCTATCACGCTCGCATTGAGAAATTGGAATGAGCGCGATGCCTGTTTTACGTATCGAGAAAAACCTAGCGTTAAGGTGCATTCAGACCAAACGAGCATTCGCTATTCTAACCCCCTACTCTACAAAATTCGATCGTTACACAAAACGTGATTCGTTGATTTCGTAGAGTGGGGGATAGAATAGCGAATGCTCGTTTAGTCTGAATGCACCTTAACCGATACTTGCAAAGTCATGGGACGCCTACGGTTCTACATTAGATTTTTTTCAAGTATCGTATTGTCATCATTTGACTTATAGTACCTAAACCTAATAGCCTAAGACATAAGGTATACTTGAAGAGTATTACTTTAAGTAAAACCTGACCATCTTCATGATTCATATACTGACGTGTTGCGCAGGTATCTTATTAATGTTTACAATATAGCATTATAGTTATTTGTATTGATTTCACATGTATGTGTATACACTAATCATGACTTTTAGGGCCTCATCACACATGCGATTTACAAGCGATTCCAACTCTTGACGCAGCGAACTCGCTGCGCATCCATTATGTAAGTGACTGTCCAAGACTTTACTGACGGCTGCGTAGCGTACTCGTTACGCCATCGCGGCGTAATCGCGACGCCATTGTGGCGAATTATTTAAAGGCATTCAGACCAAACGAACATTCGCTATTCTAACCCCCCACTCTACGAAATTCGATCGTTACACAAAACGTGATGGGTTGATTTCGTAGAACAGGGGATAGAACAGCGAATGCTCTTTTGGTTTGAACGCACCAGGTGCGTGCAGACCAAAAGAGCATTCGCTGTTAAATCTCTCACTCTACGAAATCAACGAATCACGTTTCGTGTAACGATCGAATTTCGTAGAGTAGGGGGATAGAACAGCGAATGCTCTTTTGGTCTGCATGCACCTTTACGGACACGCGACGAACACGCCGCGCGTACGCTACGCTTTCAAATCGCCTGTAAATCGCAAGTGTGATGCCTTAAACACGTACGTCACTTAGTACAGTCGCACATCAGATGTTGAAAAATATCTGAACACGTCTTTATTGCCACAACGATAGAGGCGTGTTCAGATAATTTTGAGAGCTTCAGACGCTACGATATATCTGATAGCGACTGTCCAAGCCCGGATAAAAGCGTTGGACTAATATTATGAATTAAAAAAGACTAAGTCGATTTGTGAAAAATTGTCCTATGATACTGTTATTTTTTATTCAAAAAAATCGCACTACCAACTTTACAAGGCATCTGGAGAAAAACATAAAAATAAAAATGAACACTTATTTCCTAGACTTTACTCAACTGTCTCTACCACTCCGAGTAACATCTATCAGATCTGAATACACTAACGTATCATTGTATCGAACGGATCTAGCTTTCAGCATATCGTAAGCCATAGCTTGTATGTCGTGTTCGTCTAAAAACGGGTTGTTTCTTCTATAATATAATATGGTATACGTCGAGACAAGGCTGAGGTTGTATGACGGAGGTGATCTAGTTCCATAAATTTTGATGTTAGTTTCTCGGCCGTAGTCCCAACGCCTGAAAGCCTTGTCCCTAATGTTTTGAGCGTAATGTGCTAGTTGTTTTAGAGACGTCCCCATCCTAGTTACACCTCCTAAACTTGCGATGTATGACTGAAACAAAGGACATTACGATAAAGCTAATTAATAAAATACAAGTAAAACTTCACGTTGAAAAATGCTTCGTCCGAATCAACTTTATTTTTGCAAAACTCCGCTCAAGCGTAAAAAAATAGTAAGGAAATTCGTAACCAATCAATTCTAATGGAAATAAAATCCCGAAACACTCGATTTGAAAAGCTCTAGAAAGAATTCAAAAATTTTCTCGTTGTTAAGCTGAAGTATAAAACATAATAAAAATAAAAAATAATAAAGCATAATATAATATCGATTATCAATTTTAACGTTAAAAGTGATTAGGTCATAAGTACTTAAAACCATCTGCACAATCTAGGGATAAACAACGTTACTATAACAACAGTTCGGCTACGGACATGCCCGAATTGCGGTGCGGCAAGCGTTTTTATTTTTTTTTTCCCTTCACTAGCTTGAAAAACGCTCTTTTATCCTTTAATACTAGCGGGTAAAAACGCATCTTATTCGCATGTGTGGCAAAGTGACTTGACCTTGCTCTAATTTATATGGCCCACTACTGCCTAGTATTAAGTGGATAGTGAATCTGCATGACCGTAGTAAACATACGCAATCGGATCTCATATGTTAAATTGGTCAATTCCCATTGGTGACTTTGTACGCCATTGGCTATATTTAAGTAGCAGGAGTAACTCTACTCTACGGTTTCGATATTGAGTTTTAAATGTTTTTTTGAAGTTAATTTACATTTGGATGAGATTTGTAATCATATTTCCTCGCGGTAGTAAGGGGAAAAAAGTTGGATTACACTTGGCGGCAAAGTTTGTTCAGCTCTCGTGCCTTGAGACCTTCGCAATGCTCAAGATTCCAGTTTTTGAACCACTCGCTACGCTCGTGGCTCAAGTTTGGAATCTTTCGCTACCTCAGGTCTCATATTGGCATGGCAGAACAACAACAACATATTCATCATCATCATTTTCATCATTTCAGCCAAAAGACGTCCACTGCTGGACATAGGCCTCCCCCAATGATCGCGAATATGACCGGTTCTGCGCTGCTTGCCTCCAGCGGGTTCCCGCGACCCTGACCAGGTCGTCGTCGACGTTTTGGGCCCCATCGGCCATCTGATCTTCTGGCGATGTGCCCAGCCCACTGCCACTTGAGTCTGGCAATTCTGCGAGCAATGTCGGTTACTTTGGTCCTCTTGCGGATCTCCTCGTTTTTGATTCGATCACGCAAGGAAACTCCGAGCATTGCTCTCTCCATTGCCCTTTCAGTGACTTTGAGCTTTTTGATCAGGCCCATGGTGAGCGCCCACGTCTCCGTACCGTAAGTCATCACTGGCAACACACACTGGTCAAAGACTTTTGACTTAAGACACTGCGGTAAATTCGATGAGAAGATTTTTTGCAACTTCCCGAACGCTGCCCAGCCAAGTCGGATTCGACGATTTACCTCTTTCTCAAAGTTGGACCTACCTAACTGAACAGTTTGTCCCAGGTATACATACTCGTCAACAACTTCGAGAGTAGAGCCTCCGACTGTAACGGGAGATGGTACTACTTGAGCATTGAACATGACTTTCGTCTTGTTCAAATTCATCTTCATACCAACTAGTTCGGAGGCTCTACTGAGGTCATCGAGCATTGCTCTGAGGTCTTCAACGGTCTCAGCCATAACGACTATGTCATCGGCAAATCGAAGGTGCGTGATGTACTCGCCGTTTATATTGATGCCGAGTCTTTCCCACTTCATAACCTTAAAAACATCTTCCAGTGCAGCGGTGAACAGTTTTGGGGATATTACATCTCCTTGTCTGACACCCCGCTGCACTGGAATCGGTTTCGAGTTCTGATCTTGCAGGCGGACCGACATTGTGGCGTTTCTGTATAAGCACTTCAATACTTCGATGTACCGATAGTCGACTTGGCACCGCTGAAGAGACTGCAGCACAGCCCATATTTCGATCGAATCGAAGGCCTTTTCGTAGTCCACGAATGCTAGGAACAAGGGCAGGTTATATTCTTCCGTTTTCTGTATAACCTGCCGCAACGCATGTATGTGGTCCACGGTGCTGAAACCTTTTCGGAAACCAGCTTGTTCGGGAGGTTGGAAGTCATCCAGCCTACGTGCGAGACGGTTCGTGATGACTCTCGAGAACAACTTGTACACATGGCTCAGAATTGAGATGGGCCTGTAATTTTTCAGTAGAGTGGTGTCACCCTTTTTGAAAAATAGCACCACCACACTCCTGCTCCAAGCTTTTGGCGTTATTCCCTCGTGAATGACAGAATTGAACAGCTTCTGAAGGGTTTTAAGAACCGGTTTACCACCTGCCTTCAGGAGTTCGGCTGTGATTCCGTCATCGCCCGGAGCCTTGCCATGTTTGAGTTGCTTGAGAGCCACACTAATCTCGTACAGGCTGACGTCCGGGATGTCTTCGGTATAGGTTCGGTTTTTTATTATTTTTTTTTTTTATTTTAGTGTCGGGTTAATCTTGCTCTAGGGTCTCCAGCTAGATTCATAACGGGGTCTCGGGTCGACGTGTATAGCTGTTCATAAAACTGCTCAACCTCCCTCAGGAGCTCAGACCTGGCTGTAACGAGTCTTAATTCCATCCTCAGTCCTCAGCTTACTCAATTGGCTCTGCCCAATGGACAAATCCCTTGCAAATACTTTAGAGCCTCTATTGCGTTCTATTGCCAACTTCACACGTGCAGTGTTATATTGGCGAATATCACGCTTCAAAGACTTCGAGATCTGCCTATTGAGCCTCCGGAGCACGCAAGCATCACTCGAGGACTGAATAATCAACTCACGTCTGTCGTTCATGAGCTCAAGAGGGAAGTCTGACAGCTTTCAACCGCCGGCCACCGGTCAGCCTCCGTAGCCTAGTTGGTAGTGACCCTGCCTACGAAGCAGGAGGTTCCGGGTTCGAATCCCGGCGAGGGCATTATTTGTGTATTTATTTATCACAAATATTTGTTCCTTGGTCATGGTTGTATATGTATTTAAGTATCTATATGTATCTATCTATTATATATATCGTCGCCTGGTACCCACATCACAAGCCTTAATTGAGCTTACCGTGGGACTAGGTTGATTTGTGTAAGATGTCCCAAGATATTTATTTATTTATTTTATTTCTGGTGCTGCGAGTTCGATGCGTCTTGAAGAACTTGCTCCCTACCGTATGAACAGCTTCCACGAAACCATCGTTATAATCGTCCACTTCGCTCCCTAGGCATTCGAAACGGTTTTGGAGTTCCAGCTGAAAGTTTTCGGGATTTGTAAGTTGGATCGGTACTGGGCGGAGCGTAGACTTAATCAGTCGCGATCGTTCGAGCTTGAATTTAATATGCAATATGCCTCGAACCAGTCGGTGATCGCTTCCCATTTTAACGGCGTTGATCACTGAGACATCATTGAATATCTCTTTCCTCGTGGACATGATAAAGTCTATCTCATTCCTCGTCGCACCGTCAGGGCTCATCCAGGTCCACTTCCTATGCTCTCGTTTCTTGAAGAATGAGTTCATCAGATAGAGTCCTTCTTTCTCCAAGAAACCAGCCAGCAAGTGGCCCCGACTATTCCTACATCCAACTCCAAATTGCCCCACTCGCAGCTCTTCACCGTCTCGCTTGCCCAACTTCGCGTTGAAGTCCCCCATGACAACGGTGAACTGAGTTTTTGAGCTATGTATGGCACTTGAGATGTCCTCATACATAGCTTCGACCTCGTCGTCGGAGTGCGTCGAAGTTGGTGCGTATACCTGTATGACCTTCAACGAATATCGCTGCGTCATTCTAAGTACAAGGCACGCTACCCTGGACGACACACTCTCGACTTTCACCACATTGTTCACAAGGGACTTGTGGACGATAAACCCGACACCTCCTTGGGACTGCTGGTCGCCCTCCCGGAAATAGAGCAGGTTACCTGACTTCAGAATTATCGTGTCCTCACCCTCTCTTCGGACTTCCGATAACCCCACGATGTCCCATCGTAACCTGCTCAATTCTTCCTCCAGTTCAACAACCTTCTCATCCGTCCGCAGTGTTCGGCAGTTAAATGTTGCCAGGGCCAAAGGTCGTCGGTGGTGGTAGCCGGGACTTCGCCGGTGATTCTTCGCACCCCTGACCCCACCAGTATCCTGACTGCTACCAAAGTCAAGGCACCGGGGGTCGCCGGAACCTCGGGGCCATTTATTATTTGTGACTTTCATAGGGGGGTAGATGCCATAATCGCCACGCTTGGCATGCGGGTTGGCGATCGCAGTAGATTTAAATAAGACAACGACAGACGCTGCAGCCCATCTGTCGGTTTATCCCTTTGTCGCCTCTTACGACACCCACGGGAAGAAATGGGGTGGTACTATTCTACAACATATTAAATAACTATTAACTGTTCATTGCGTGGTCGACACGCGCAACGCGCGGTGATTATTTGGCATCACGCGCAATGATTACGAAAAACGCTTGCGCGCCGAAATTCAAGCGTGTCCATGGCCGAGCCCCGTACATTTTTTAAGTCCGTATATTTTTGACACTACTATTCGTTACCGGTTTAACCCTGGACTATACAAGTGGGTTTCAATTGTTTTTATTTACCACAATACTCGCAATACCAATATTAGATGTCACTTCTACGCCAGTTAAATTTCTAATCGGTCTCAAAGTAGATATCTCGTTTATACCCGATTCTAGTCCCAGAGCCTGAAAGTAAGGACATTAATTTGAATTTTAATTGATTCGAATGTTTTATAATTATCATGTGATATTCCATTTATGTTTGTTTCTCTCTCTGCCATATACAGGATGTTCGTGTTGATTTGCGTTAAATTGGACACGTTACTTGGGACATTAATAAAAGTTGCCTGGTATATCAGCTCTTGTTAAATTGGAAAAAAAATACATTTTCATACATAATAAATGAAATAGTAAGTGTGAGAGAACCTTAAGAATAACATAAAAGTTAATCTCAGGTGACTGACGGCACATGTCAAAATAAGTAACATTTGATTGTAATAAAGTTTGCAATGCACTTGTTCAGTCATTAGACTTATTTTTTAATAACGTACCTAATAACAGTAAGAGCTAAGACAATAGTTATCTTAGGACAAATATTCCACAAATCCACCTAGTCCCACGATAAGATCAATTAAGACTTGTGATATTAGACTTTAACTTGTTACCCACGCAGACGACGATATACTATTTAAACGTATATAGATACTTAAATACATAGACTAGACAGCCCAAAGAACAAATATATATTTACATTTTATTTATTTACTTCACTTACAAATATTTTTACAGGTAATACAATATAAAAGTGTAACTATTTCTAATTTTAAAGTCTAAAATAGGTCGTTTGTGATAAATAAATACACAAATAATACCCTCGCCGGGATTCAAAACCGGAACCTTCGAACTAACTTCGTAGGCAGTCTACCAAGTCTACCAACTAGACGTGTGATGGATTTGATTTGAACATTGAACAGAAAGAACACTTACATACAAAGAATCAACCATGAGTGCAGCTGTCCTCAGTCCAGTAGAACGAAAGTATCTCGTATACCCAACAGGATTGAGAAGTTGTGCCATTTCGAATTTCTGATTATACTCAGGCTTCAAAGAGTTCAAGATCAAGAATGAAGTTGCTCCTTGAGCGACTCCTAGAAACCTTATTCGTGGCTGGCCAGTAGTTTTGAGGATGTAATCTATCATAGCTGGAATGTCGAAGATAGCAATCTCTTCCCAGCTGAAATTGAAGAATCCTAGGCAAAAAAATAGTCTTCAATTTAGGTGAGGTCAGTGTGGGTAAAGTCCGGTATATTTTATTTGTACGGAAAGTCTGTCATATGCGTCTTATATTGTTGAGTTAGGGGTGAAAATCAGTTGGTAGACGGACTTTCCTGATAGACGGTCTTGACCTTACATCACATGCAACATAAAAAAATAAGAGTCAATGGAAAAAAACTTGGAGAGTGGTTTCAAAAGAGAAGAAGTTTACCGAACTTATCTGCTTTTCTATCAGGTCTAAGTGTCATGTGAGCCCGTGAGTAGGGGTTCCCACGAGCATTTCCCAGCCATACATCGTAGCCTGCGTCGGAAAAAGAGAACCCTGGAAGGCAATTTTCAGTCAAAATATCTGACACTTATTACCACATAAGTACCTATCTATTAACGAGCGTTTTTAAGCGATTTTTTACATTCGAAAAACTGATTCTTCTTGACCTGGATGTGCTTTGTCATACAAACTAGGGACTGGAACCGTTATTTTTTTTACAAAAACCTCAAAATAGCTCAATATTTTAAAATGTTTTGTACTCTTTATGTACTACTCAATATTTTTTGTAATTTACAAAATCATATTATTCAATTACTCCATTAACTTAACGAAAAAGAACGAAAAAAGAAGAGTTATTTTTGTATGGAGAAACTACCGGTTTCGGTCCCTGATACAAACTATGCGGTATACTCTGTTCAACAACCTTCGACAGTAGTAAAAGGGGGCAAACTTAAATATAAGTACGAGTATAATAGATTCGTATTGTTGATCGATATAGTGAATATGAATGCATCGCCCTTTTTCAGTGCCAAAAGTTACACAAAATTTAACTTCGTAACACAAAAATGATTATGTTAAATTTTTATGTCGTTATAGGCCTTTAATTATGAACAATTCTTTTTTGCAATTGACCTTTAGAATAACTATTTTGACATTCACTTACCAAGTTTACTATTACACCCTTCATGAATAAAATCAGCTGAGGTGCCCATCATGCCGTGCATTAAAAAGACCACCTGCTTGCGTTTCAAGTCATCATGTGCTTCGGGTCGGTTGTACGGTATACGGTGCATTCTCAGGATGTAGCCGTCTTTGGTAGTCACCCTGTGTGTCTGCAGTCCGTATCCTGCTGCTATTGTGTCTTGTTTCTAAATAGACATTTTGTATTATTAGTTGGTAGTGAGCCTGCCTACAAAGCTGGAGGCTCCGGATTTAAATACCGGTGAGGGCTTTATTTGTGCTATTATCATTAATATTTGTTATATAATTATGTATTATATAAATATATAGTCGCTTGGTACCCACATCACACGCGTTATTTTAATTGAGCTTACCGTGGGTCTAGCTCTGGGTAGATTTCGGTAAGATATCCTAAAATATTTATTTATTTATTTTACCATTGTTTAGCCGACGAACACATGTATTTAATCCTCCAATATTTCTAAGATTTTATTGTCAAAAAAGTTTTGTTAAATATAAATAATAATAATAATAAATAAATAGGGGCAGCTTGTGGCGAGCTGTTGGGGAGTAACGACCCCACGGACCCGAGTGCTCCCGAGAGTCGGTCAGGTCAGGGTCCCCGCCTCCGGCGTGTCTTCGTCGGTCGGAATGGAACCCCAAGGGGACCCGTAGGACTTTCATCTCTGGCTTGCCTTAACTGACCGTCCAGAGAGGAGTCGTCAGAGCTATACGCTCCAGGGGTGGAAGTGTAAAGCGTAAGTCGCGAGTTGATGCACCGGCTGTCAAGCCACTGCGCAGAAAGCGGTGTACACCTCTCTACACTCTTGAGCCGCCTACACCGGTGTTGCCCCTGGCTGTCTCTTGCAACGGCATTTACGGGGGCCCATCTAGTCGGCGGCGAGTCACCGCCTGCCTCGATAGCAAATTCATTGTTATGGCAGGTGTCCGGACCTCTTTTCTATAGTTCCATCTCTTATCCATCCAACCTTCATCACCATAACCCATTAGTCTTTTCCATATAATCTCCAATAGCCTCTTTAAGCCTGCTGGGACCGGTTCATGGATATCTATTTTTGTGCCCGTGAATGGGTTGCAGCAGGTGTAAAACACAGCAAATTACTCCAAAGGGCCTCTACGTGTTGGATCTGTATCCCCGCGCAAGCCTATCAAAAGACCGGGATTTATAGGCCGGTGATGAAAGAGAGATATATATATATAAAAAATAAATAAATAAATATCTTGGGTCATCTAAAGGTGCCGTCAAACCAAAAGAGCATTCGCTATTCTAATCCCTAATCTACGAAATTCGATCTTTACACAAAACATGATTGGTTGATTACGTAGAACGGGCGATAGAACAGCGAATGCTCTTTTGGTTTGAACGCACCTTTACACAACTCAAGCTAAGTTCCACGGTAAGCTCAATTAAGGCTTGTGATGTGTGGGTGGCAGGCGACGATTATATATAATAGATAGATACATTTATACTTATAATAGTACATTTCGATACAAGTGCAAAAATTTTTTTTGAAATGTACTATTATAGGTATAATTAACTTAAACCATTTTGTAGATTACTTACCAAATCATATCCTTGGGTTTGAAAAGTGACAAACAGACAAAGCAGTAAAGTGATTAGCATGCTGCATAACAATTTTATTCCGACAGAGTTTATATTTTTTCGAAAATACAAACGCTCTTTTACTTTTTTTTTTACAATAATCACTTAGTTACTCTATTAAAAGTTAAATTATATATAAATTTGCTAGGGTTGTATAACATTTATAACGCAACTTTTTGGTGTGATTAACATTTCATCATGCATTTATAGAACAGATAGAAATATCAATAAGTGGTTTTTTATCAACGTTTCAATTAATGGTCGTAGCTGTAGACCCACTTTGGTTAATTTCGCTTTCACATAAAAATTTAATTATCATTTAATTAACGAGCGAAGTAATCGAGCAGTCCAATCAACTCAGGTGCCTGCAATGGTACGGACACGTGCCCCCATTTTTTTTAATAACCCAGAGGAATGCATTGAATTGCATACCACTACGTAACATTAGGCCCCCGGGGGTGAGAGCCGAATATTACGCATTGGTTATGTAAGACTCTCTAGTCCACTACAGACTAGCCTACCCACTAAACCTCTGGGATGCTGCCAACGCCTGTGCCGTAGTGGTGAAGCCATGGGATCGCGGACATGTCACCACGACTCCACCGGCCCTAGGGCGAACCCTCACTGAAAGACACATTGTAGCATAACCAGCATGCCTTACCCTCACCACTTCCCCAAGCCCCCAGGAAGCAGGGACCGCCACCGTCACACGGTGCTTCGGACCCACCCTCTTGACTGCGGGAGGACAAACGCCCCTACCCCGCAGCCCGCCATGGGAGGACAAACGCCCCTACCCCTCGGCCCCCCATGGCCTTCACCAAAACTCGGCATTTAAGCCCTTGCAGTAATCCACATAGGACTCAACTGCTACCGCCCGTGACTGGTATTCGCAGAGGGAAGATAGCAAGCGCGGAACTGAGCGGCTATCCTCCCCCTCCCAGGGTGCACCACGAGGAGGAACCAGCCCTGCACCCCGGACACGTGCCCTCTTAGTCGACTCGTACGACATCCACATCCACGGTAAGAGATGAGTGAGATGATGACAAATGTATACCATTCCTCATTAGAAAAAAAAGTAAACAAACCTAAAAAACTTTTAGAACTCAATCTTGGTTTTATTACCAACATAAAACCTTAAACCTTGAGTTCATATAATTTTTTAGTTAAAATGATTGATAGGTATTTTATAAGTGTTCTCGTAAAAATGGGTATAAATTTACGAACGTGGTTCACGATGTGTCAAAGACGTCAAATTCTATGGAAAGTCAGCCATACAAATATTATTTCTTTACATTTGTTTTGAATTCTACTGACGATGGTAATAGGTATTCTTAATTTACCACACGATGGTAAATAATTGTAAATGCAAATCTACCTTAACGAGTTTTTAGAAATAAGTTTTCAATAATTCTCAATAATCAAATATTAAATAATTCAGTTGTAACTATATATACTGATTCTTCAGGGTGTTTTAAAAATATATCTATAAGCGACAAAAATATACAAAATTAAAACTATACTATTATAAAACTACATTATAAATAAATAAATCTAAAAATCTGTGTACTTACAATGGTGCTATAAAAAAACATCAAAAAATAATAAAAGCTAAGCAAACGTAAAGCTAGACTAATAGAGTGGATAAGGAAGTAATACTATTAGAAGTATGTATTAATATTAGAAGAAAATATTATTTTTGGTTATGTGTGGTTGCATTAGTGCCTACCATACCTTTTAGTTCAGCATAAAATGGATTTATCTGTGAGTTCCTATAATTGGCTCCTTGTTTATACTTTATGTCTAATGTCTTTGTAACAGCTATTGGATCTCCAAATAAAA
The DNA here is from genome assembly GCA_025490895.1 of Thaumatotibia leucotreta. NCBI lineage: Eukaryota > Metazoa > Arthropoda > Insecta > Lepidoptera > Tortricidae > Thaumatotibia > Thaumatotibia leucotreta. The sequence continues at coordinate 38,420 of JALPQI010004844.1, forward strand.
TAAAATAAACTAAATACTGGATAGGGCAGGAGTGGCCGAGTCGTTTAGGCATCAACCGCCAAAGCCACGTGTGTTCATGACTTGTGTGTACGACATCTAATATTTAAATCAAAAATTAATTTAAAATACTTAGTCTAGAATCTGGTTCTACAATCATTTCGTTTTTATCTTATCAACCGTTAACTGGAATTATATGTGTCTTATTAAGGCTGAATCACTTTGCACTTTGTAGACGCGTGCGCATAATACAATATTAATCTATATTCAGTATCTCGTCGGCTGACAAGCAAAACTCACTATAAAAACGGTCACTATTCTTAGCAACCTCGTATGTCGCTCTTGTCTCAAAACTGAGATACGACGTTTATTTCAAGTAGGTGTTTGTTACTTAGTGACTTTTTCTTGTCAACCGACGATCTCTTTAATTCTTCCTTAGAATTTTTGGAGATATACCTACTAAAGAGAAGCTTATTTAGGTAAAAAATTATCAATTTCTCTAAGAATCTAGTGTCATAACTCTTACTGTTATTGAGTTATTAAAATTATTATAAGTTTAATGACTGAACAAGTTAGTACATAATATACTGCAACCTTTATTACAGCCTAATGAAACTAACTTTGACATGTGCCATCAGGCACCTTAAGGTTCTCTCATACGAGTACTTGCCATTTCAATTATTATGTATGATAACGAAAAAAAATTTTTTTTACGAAATTAACATATGCCAATATACAGGCAACTTCTATTAATGTCCAAAGTAACCTGTCCAATTTAACGGAAATGTAAAAAAACACCCAGTGTACAAAACATATAGTCTTTTATCTCTTGTTCCCAAGTTCTCTTAAATGCGTGATTTGTTAGGCCAATTTAACGTATACATAAGCTTTTTCATGACCTTCTCGGTCCGTTCTCAAATTTTCAACAGAAACCAGGAGCGGCAAATTCTCACTCCATCTAAACAGCACTTTAACTTATCCTTTTAAAAGTTGCGAAAATGATAGTCTAACGTTTTCGAGGTTCGCTTGACAGTCTGTCGGTTGAACACGAGCGCAGTTTGCAAGAAAAATGTTTGTGCAGCTTGACAGGAACTGTGATCAATTGAGAGTTGCATTTTAAATGGTCGTATCGTATGTGCTACGGAAACGCCGTAATTTTAACCTGAAGGGTTTGGGGAACGATGAAGGAATGAAATGGTAGTTGTAGTATTTGGTGGTGTTTGAATAGAACCCAATAGGATAAATGGTCATAATGGTGGCTGATATGAAAATTGACAGGATGTTATGGTGTTTTCATGAAAAACTGATATCGTACCTGTACAAAAATGCTTATTAATTATAGGCGTGTACCCAATAGTTCATAAAGTATCCTATACATAAAGGAGATAAGTAATGTTTGTCCGTTTCGGTCTTATAATGTCTGCAAAATCAAAAGGTGGGTACAAACGATACGTAGGCTAAGTTACGAGACGTTTATGAATAAGGAGATGAGAATTTACAGGAAGGGCCAAAGATGCTCATGATGGTTGCCAAATTAATTAGGAATCTAATATAACTATATTTTTGTTCCAGGTAATGAACGAGCTGTATCTCACGATAACACAACTAAGGTTTGGCATAGGAACAATGGAATTAATCATCTTTGGAACAACATGTTTCATCTTGCTCATTTTCCCCGAAATTGATTATTTCAAAGTTAAAGTTTATCAAAGTTTTTTCAGAAAACAAATGAACTCGTGATGAAGAGCAACGAGTTCTAGTCTCGGTGATTTTTCTTTTTTTTCTAACACCTACTCCCAAAATTTTGCCTAATGTTGTGTAGCAAATTTTTTGGCATGCGTTGAAGAATATCGCTTTGCGTAAGGTATACTTAGAATTCTAGATGTTTCTTCATTACTACTGAATTAATTAATTAAGTTTTACTCGAGTACTCAAATCATTTGTTTGGAACATTTTCACAATAAATCATGTTGCAAAGCGTCATTGCTATACATTCTCAACTCTACAAGTATACCGACGCGGTAAGCCGGCGAAATTGATGAAGCAGATACACGCCCAGCTTCCCAAAAACATCCTAACACCATAGCAAGAACATGGCACTTAAGCCTTTCTTCGTGAGAAGAGATGCAGCTTGATAAATGCACGTAGCATACGGATGCATGCTTGCCACTTAGTCATGATGAGTTGGTAATGGCCCCAGCGAGGCATTATGGGATACTCTACTGTTGTTTGGTATTTACCAGCGTATTAAATCGGGGGTAATGATTTCGTGTAGTATATTTTGGGATTACGTAACTGGGTTTTCTATTCGAGTATCTATTCAGAGGCAGATTTTGAGGAATGTAACAACTGGTCCAAATTCCTTGAAATTATTGCTGAGTTTGAGCAAGGCACTAAATGTTTTATTACGGCTGTTGTCTTTGACATTCGGGTTTATGAAGGGTCCACGGACAAAACATGACTAGTGCTTATAAATCAGGGCTTTGACCCTTATTCTGTTAAAGTAAAGTAGTTTTTTCCTTCTGTAATATGAATTGACTAGATAATTATGTTTTAATGGACCCTTCATATGTAATGGCTTACGAAGTAAAATTAAACTAAAAACATGCAATTATGTTGTAAAACTTAAAGGACAAAGTAAATAGTTGTAAACGAATAGCAAACTTGAGTACCTACCTATTCTAACCACATTTTACCAGTATGTATCATAAACGAAACTCCGGGTTCTAAAACTAACCAACCTAACTACCGAATACTGTAAGGTCCGGTTTGTAATAAATTATTTGAAATAACTATTAGAAAAACCGTGTGTGTATTATTTAGGTGCCCATTTTGATATCGATTTTAATAAATTAGGATTGATTGGACTGATAGGCTTTTAGGTAAAGGGAAAAATCCTGCCAAAATGTCTTTCAGTTTATTAAAAACAATAACAAGGTATAAATCTTACAATAAATCAGGTCCATTTATGAATAACAACAAAACTGTAGAAATGACATAGATCACGAAAGCTGGTTCAATTGCTCAATAATATAATCAGTCACCATTTCCTTGGCATCCTTTGAGAAAATATAATCTACATGTCTAAAGGAATCTCTCTCGACTCTCCTGGTTTTTGTGTTGGGCATCTTCGCAGCCATAGCCAGAACATCTTCTTCATGTAAGAGAATATCGCTAGCTGAGTAATGCATTGTGACATCTACGGTGATTTTACTGACGTCGAAGGCTGGTGGAGTGAGGGACCGATAGACTCGGAGGTTGGTTATAGGGCCAAAGTTCCAACGTCTGAATAACCCGTCTTTGATGTTTTGTCCGAAGTGGGCAATCTGCTTGAGCGAAGATCCGCCCATATCAGGAATGTTGAAACGGGTATCCTGGAATTAAATATTTGACTTAAACTCTAGAATGTTTCACCAATTACTTATTTTATGGGACATAAAATCAATATCCCGATTTTCCGTCACGTTTCTTCATAATATGTCAATCAATAAAAAAATATGTACTTATATTGTTTTATTTTACATTTTATCTTGTTTTAGTTTAGTTATACATTTAAAATTTAATTTTGTATGTAACTGTAGTTGGTTTATCTATAAAAATATAAATTATAAAGACATTAGGCTGGTGTAGGCGAGGCGATAATATTTTTTCTTGATTCAGAAATCTATGGACCGAATGGTTAAACCGTAAGAAGTGCCAAAGACGTATTTTACACAGCCAACCCCGAGTACCCACAAACAGAGACAATGATCCTCAGATATAATGAACTCACCATCAATTCTGGTTGCAGCAAGTTGACACCGATCAATTCGCAATACGCCCGATACTGGTCATCTCCAGCGCAGTAATCGACTATTCCATTTTGTTCGATTTTCAATTGTTCCGAGAATGGCAAAGCGTCAAACGATATTTCCACTATTCCCAAGCGGACACCCACGTTCTGGAAAAAAAATGTCAATGCAAAAAATCTACTTTTCAAGGGCTTCTTTAAAATCATCTAATAAATAATTTAAGTAAGCTAAATAAGCTAGCACTTACGATTTATTACACATTGCCTTGCCTTAATACGAGTTAGTTTTACACAAGGTATTTACTCACATAAATTATAGTTTCCATATCGGCAATCCTCCTTAACAGGTCGAAGGGGAAATTCTCCATATATCCCACACCAGCCAACAGATGAGCGCTTGCAAACTTCTGGCCGTACTCGGGGTTCAACGAATTTAGAACTAAAAAGACTGTCCCTCCTTGAGAGTGCCCGATGTAATGCAGCTTCACTTGCCCAGTAGCAGCAAGTGCGTAGTCTACCATCGCTGGGATGTCGATCATGCCGATGTCTTCCCAGCTAAAGTCGAAGAATTCCAGCTTCTCGATGGAGTCATCAGGGTTCAGGGTGGTGTGTTTGCGAGAGTATAAGTTGCCGCGCTGATTGCCCATCCATACATCGTAGCCGGCATCGGCTAAATTGTAGGCTGAAATGACCAAAATACATTTATATTAATTCGTAAATCGTGATTGATCGTAATAAAACTGCAGTCCAAGATAAGTATAGGTACCTACTATAATATAGTCTGCCAAACCAAGTTGTCAGCAAATTCTCTCGTGAACCTCAAAATTTTCTATAGACAGATAACCCTTAGCCCCCTAACTAAGCCCCTACTTGTTTAAGCTGCCTTTCTCCCCTGACAAGCACCCCGTGCTTGAGAACAAGGTGCTGACTTCTCGCGGCTACCAGTCTCTTTTTGATAAATACACTCCAAAATAGACAGCAGCAACAGGGCTATGAGTTGTTGTAACATAAGATGGGCTAGGGCCATAGACTAATGTTTATAATTTTTTTGGAATCTTACCTATGGCATGATCAGGGCCAGTAAGGATGAAGTGACTAGACGCGCTCATGAGACCATGCATCATGAAAACAACGGGTCTCGGTCCTGGGGACCCGTGCCTCCCATGGGGTATACGGTGCATGCTCAGAATATAGCCATCTTGTGTGGTCACCTCGTGATGCTCGGCGGGATACCCATCTGACTTTATTCTGTTGACCTGGTATGAAATTTGAAATTAAGAAATACGTTTTATGGGATACTTTCACTTATCTATCACTCAGAAAGCATCATAAAACTTGGGGCTTGAGTAGTTTTTAATAGGTGTTATGAATATTTGGTATCAATGTTGTTGATAAACAAACACATGACAATTTAGAACCCAACATAGCACAGACATTTTAGTGGAAACTGTGCAATCACTTGATAAGACCATTTTGAATCTTTTAAAATAACTTTCTACTACCGACCATGCCATACATATATGGCAATAATTATACTACCTTCACACTATGGTATAGTAAACTAAGAATTCTACGTCACTTAGATACCTACATATTTTTATCACTTTAACATAATTACGTCAACTACCTACTGAAGACAACCCAATTTCAGTCCAGCTCAAAAAATTCAATCTATTTTAATTGTGACATGGTTAATTATGTGGCCATAAATGTTCGGGATATATACAATGATATTTTTTGAGAATATTTTGTTCTCCTACTTTTACTATCAGATTTGGATAGTTGCAAATCGCCCCATTTGCTACAGATAATTTCACCAAACCTGGCACGAATTGATCGAGTAAGTGACAGAAACTATTTATGTGTGGGTTTCAAAATGATAGTAGATACAGGTTGGTATAGCAGAGGCAGCCATACACACAATAACAGATGTCATTATTTTTATTCATTCCATTCGGCCCAGCTTTAATGAATTTATCTTTACTCAATGGACTACACGTTGTACGAGCCAAGAATTGAGTGTAAAACTTACGAGTCTATTGTTTCTCTCTTCAACACTACTCCTAGCACATGCCGACAACACCGTTGCCAGCACCACGACTACAACTCTCCACTCCATTGCGTATAGTATCTCTTGCCAAAATGGTAACACATGTTTTTAACTCAACGTATTTATTTTCGCTTTTATCATTTGACCCTGTATCGTGCCAATATCAAGAATGTATTTTTCACAGATCTTTATCGTTATTAGATATCGCAAACAGTCATACGAACACACAATACTAGCCGTATTTTCGTACCATTGTTTTTGTAGATACGTCACATCCATTACAGCACACTATCAGACGATTTCAGTCCACTGCTAAACATAAGCCTCTCCTATGCGAATCCACGTCCTCAGCTTTAGCGGCTGATGTTTGACACCAAGCCACACGGTGTCCGGCTTGATCGTTGGAACTTCATATCACGTCATCAACCTGTCTCAGTTCACTGCTGGACGCAGGTAGGCGTACGTGCATTAGCAGGTAATGCCCATGATTGCCATGCTGAGCAAGCAGATTGACGGTCCACTATGATGACGCTGCTTCCCATCAAATTAATGAATGATTGGTGAAACTTCCCTCATTTGACTCTTACGACACCCAGAGTGAGTGACACGGGAAGAGTTAGGGTGATAAACAAAAATGTATTCCTAGTCATTTGTTACTGTCGTGTTGCGGCATTCTTTTCATGAGTTAATTTAAGAGGCGCTAAAAGCTGCTCAGCGTAACAAAGGTGGTAAGGAAAGACGCGAAACTGCCACTCAGAGTCGTTTCTGGTGCAGAGGTTGGACATAGATATCTAACACGGTAAAACGCTTACGAGTGTTATGGACAAGCGTTCTGGTGCAAGTACCAGAAGCGTTAAAGAGCGGGTTTTGTGTACCTACTGTGTAACCATTTTTAGGGTTCCGCACCCAAAGGGTAATACGCGGGACTGTATTACTAAGGCTCCGTTGTCTGTCCTTCTGTCACTAGGCTATTTAAGCTTCGCGCGCGAGTCTACGCGGTTTTTGTAGTTGTATGTTGCAACGTATTCTTAATCTGACTTACAAAATAAATATAATAATGATTCATTTAAAAGTCTAAATAATTTTGTACGTCAATATTATACGTTCTTTGTATATGACCGTAAGCAATTTGCTACCAGCCTGCCACTACCTATATTCACTCTAAATGCGCACATTTTTGATTGCCATTTTAATTTTTATTTACATTGATAATCGGTTAAGTCCCGCTCAACTTCGCACATAAAGATAATTCTGTGATTTTGTTTTGTTGTGTACGATTATGACGTAACTAATTACTTAATAGCGTCAGTTATCATCTAATTACATCTCCAATATTGGGATTGATTAGATGCTATTTAGTGACATTGTGCTTTTACGGTAATTGTTATTTATTTATTATAGTCAGTATTATAGTACAGTTTTGCGATCTAAATCTTGGCTTTTCAGCATCGTTCTATTGACAGATGTGTGAGAAAATGTGACAAACATAAATACATAACTAGCCCCGGGATTGTTGTGGCAGTGACGTCACAATAGGGTGATTTGAGGAGTATCTAAATGGAATGGTAGAAAAAAATGATACTTATATTATAAGATAACGATAAGATAAAAATCGATGTTGGTTTCACCAAAGAAAACATAATTTCATTTACTATAGGTACATAACCGAATTGAATAAATTCACAATAAAACAATTCCAGTGAATTAAAATACCTACATTATTTTTTTAATATTAAGTTTACTAGTTTTCGACAAAAAAACTGACCGGTCGTATAATAATTTCGTTACACTGTTCAGAAACTGGAACATGCATAAATATTAGACTTAACTTTATCAATGTATACAAACTATATAAACCTATATAACGTTTGACCTTAGATATAAACTGATTGCTTTATTTATACCATAAAATAATAAGTACAATTTCGTATTCATTTACACAAGTTGTTATTTCTTATATTATCTTATCTTATACTTTATGTATCATTTTGTTTTACCATTCTATCAACTCCCACACCGCCACAACAATCCGGGGTATATACACAATACACTCATCTTAAAACATTACGAGAAAAATTCTCTAAAAGTTTGAAAAGGATCACGTTTTCGATATATATAAAAAATTATAGGCAGGTAGTCAATGATGCTGAACAAGATGAGGCACTACAACACTACATTTCCTAAAACGTCCCAAAATTGTTGTATAAAACGTTCCTTTTTTGTTACTAATAATGTATAGGAAATATAGGAATCTGGTAGCAAAGAAGGAAAAGTCCATACAAACTTCCTGAGAAGTTTTGGGAAATGTGGTGGATCTTGCTCAGCAATCATTGGCTCTTCCAGCCTACTTATTCATTTTTATATTTTTTATCAATATCCAAGACGTGATTCAAAAGTAAAAACTTCTTAAGAATTGCACACGAAGCTGCAAATCTGTTTCGTCATAAATCGATATTTATGACGAAAGCTCCATTTTAGTTTTACGATGTTCTAAATTCTATAGGAAGTTTCGCCTAACAATATCTCTGCCACCAGTTTCCGTGCTCTATAAAATAAACTTTACGACTGACTGCACATCATTCAGGGATGTCATGGGGCCATCTGTTGTGTACATAACTTTTATAACAACGGATTTAAATATATTGGCGTAGGTTAAATAAGAATTAATAACTTAAAGCAACTATATAAAATTATCAAAAAACATACAACTTGAGCTTGTAACTTGTAATGCAAGCGGAGGCCCTTATCTAATTAATTGTGCTAAAAAGAGACTTCCACTTGTATTACAAGTAACAAGCTTACGAAAAACTGGCCTACAGTTTGGACTACAGTAAGGTGGTTTAAGAGTATGTGATAAAATAAGTAAGAATTTGACTAACATTCTAACCACCATAAGTTATCTAAGCCCAGCCACAGGAAAGGTCATTCCTTAGTATAGCTCCGTCCCTAGTCCCTATAACTTACGTAAGAACTTACAGGTGTACGGCTGGCCAAAGGGCAAAAGCATCAAAGGGTATGGAATAATCTTGAAAGAAATGACATCTCTAAAAGCCTGTTTTACAATCCCCGGTTAAATATATCCAGTAGATACAATTATCAATATCCTTTATCTTAAGCTTTTAAGAGAAAAAGATAGCTGAGAGATATATTCTTTTCGACAGATACATTTTATTAGCTGATGGCGAAACAGGCTCTTAATTATAAGCTTTACTTAAATGTTAATGGTGAAATGACAGACGGTATCGGAATTCAGCACGATACCTAGCGTAGCTATCCTGGCGTAACCGACAAACTGCGGTAGACCGAACAGTTGATGGATTGAATAGTTCAGTGAAGCTGTTTCGATTTTAAGTGAGCTTTGGATATTTAGTTGGTTCAGTAATTTATGCATTCTGGGTAAGAATTACTCAAGTAGTAAAATTTTGGTAAGATATATTATGAATTTAGAGAATACTTGTACACTCGTACAGTATAAAATTTTACGATAACTATTGCTGCCTTATTCATAAACGTCTTCTAACTTAGCAAGCAGAGATTTTTTTGTCCCTTTTTACCTCGTAGGTATATTGAATATATTGATAAGTATTGGTTGTCCCTTTCGATCTAATATGTATAATGGTAATACTTAACGTCCAGGTTTTAGGAAAAAGTAGAGTAAATACTTATAAGATAGATATTAATCTATTCAATACAGATTTTGTAACAAATTTTGTGCAATGTTAAGGAAAAGTCATAAATTTTATATTAACAAAAAACCTGTAGATACTAATTACGACATTGCGTATGAATACTCTCGTAATTTGTTCATCCCCAAAATTCTCAAACATGAATACGTCTTTTAATTATTTTTCTCCGTCAATATTCAAAAGAATGAATACATCGCAAATTTATTTCAAAATGAATATGCAACGAGACCCAATTCCATGTCAATGAGCTTCATTAATCAAAAAAAGTTTTCAAGCAAAGACAAAGACTCATTAAAAAGGCTAATTGTCATCTGTCAGTTTGGTTCTACAAATATTTTGCTATGGTGATTTTTATGGAAGATTCTTCGGAAATAACGTGCGAATACTGCTTAGTTTTGAAGCGATCGTTCTACTGGATCGCTTTGTCAGCTGTGTTCCCCCTAGTGATGTTTACAGCTCTACTGCTTGTTATGTCCACTGAGCTAGGTAATTTAATTTTAAATAACTTAGTAAGGTTAAATTGGGAAAGGGTATCAGTGCGACTCAAACACTTCATCTGAGCGTTTCAACCGCCTAATTTTGGTAGCATAATTTTTGCCGAAGTTTCTATTCGTTACAATGTGCTACTTTGTCATTTGAAGGAGGCACGGTACCTTATACAAATGACGAAGTATAACATTGAGACGTATAAACATTTATCATCATCATCATATCAGCCGAAAGACGTCCACTGCTGAACACAGGCCTCCCCCAAAGACTGCTATAATGATCGGTCCTGCGCCTTCTATGCGCCTTGGTACAGAGCAATATTATGTATCATTTGCTCAATCGGAACAACCGCTTACCTACCTGCTTTAGGAGTTTTACGGGCCTTAACGTGTAAGGATTTTTTTGGAAAATACTCCTCCATTATTTACGACACGCGCTGGTAGTGTACGATGACACGAATACCCAAATGGACCCGATTGGAGGTCCCAAGCCGGTTCACACTCATCGGGTTAGATCCGCATATTTATGGTTCACTTCACATACATTTACAGAGATTTATTTTTAACCCCAGAGCGCATATAGGTGGACGCATTTTTGCGCATTATGCCGTGTGATGACAGCGGTAAGAATACATCTGTTACCACCCCGACTCTTCCCGCGGGTGTCGTAAGGGTCGACTAAGGGATTAAAGTGTCACTGGCCATTCTTTGATTTAGCTTGCCCAGCGTGGCGATTATGGACATTTACCTCCTAATGCGTCTACTTATACGCATCACCACATAGTATAAAAGAAAGTCACTTTTTCTGTCCCTATGTCCCTTCGTACGTTTAAATCTTTAAAACTACGCAACGGATTTTGATGAGTTTTTTTTAATAGGTAGAGTAATTCAAGAGGAAGGTTTTATGTAGGTATAGTACCCGTGCAAAGCCGGGGCGGGCGGGTCGCTAGTATTTAATAGAAGTATGTGGGACTGAGATAGGCTGTTGGTGTGATGTGATGTGCATGTTAGTGGGTCACTGCTTACCCAGTAACCATCAAATAGTGTAACCCTACGTTCAATTAATAGGTAACTATTAAACATGTCTTTTACAGATCATTTTGACCAAGCAAAGGAAACTATAACAAGACACATTATAGAAATTATAACAGTAATCCTATACCTTCAACTGGTCATTGCCGCCTCCGTCCTGGTCATCAGCTTCTCCAAAAGACACACTCCACTCTTCAAGATCCACAAATGTTACTTGGCGTTCCATGTTCTGGTGATGGTGGTGTTGGTAGGCTTGAGTAGTCTCATGACGGCAGTAAATGATTGTATTCTGCTCTCTGGCGTGACACTGTTTTGTGGGATGATGTATTTTGCGACCCTTCTTGGAAAGTTCAGGAAGAAAACCATGTGGGCTGGATTGAGGAGGATATACTAAGGTTTTCATTTTGATTAGATATTATTTACGATTCATTGTTTTATTTGTACAGTCATCAAAAAATGTGGTTTACTACTTTTCGACTCTATTCAGTGGTAATAAAGTCAAAAAGTGGTAAACCACATTTTTAATTAACTGTAGGTACCTATTTTTGAAGCATGATAATATTGATAATCTAAACTAGTTGTTTTACGATGCAGCAGGTATGTATCGGTGCCATAATTTTTGACAATGAAGTGCGAAAATTGCACAATAAATGAAGGGTCCACGAAAAGGTCATGTCTAGCTAGTCAATTCAAATTACAGAAGGAAAAACCACTTTTCTTTTAACAGAATAAGGTGTGAATTTGCCCTGATTTTTTCAGGCTTTGGACATGTTTTTTCCGTGGACCCTTCAAATGGTAAAAATGCCATCATAAGCTGGCTCAAAGTTGAAGTCAAGTATTAAATTTTTTTGAACCAAGCTTTCTTTTTGCATTTACTAAGAGTTTTGAAACCCTAAAAATCTAAATACATAGAACCAACAACAAAGCTTACTTGTGTTATACTATGTATTATAAGAAAATCTATTTACTTATGCGATTCTCATCTCTTCAAGTATGTCGACGCCTCTCAAGACGAAAACGGAAGATTAATGTTTGGAAAGGATATACAGTCTCGTTTAATAATATGTAAACATTTCAGAACGTATCTTCGAAGCACAAGGATTAAAATCATTAACATGCCTTTTGGTCTTTTTAGTATTATTCATCGCCTGGGAATGGCATTAAGAGAGATAAAACGACACAAAAATAAACACAAGTAGGTACTTAAATGAAAGACAAAGTGGCAGCTTTTGTGTATTTCAATGTATTATAACGGGGTCTCTATTGGTTCCCATAAAGTTTGAAGTTCGATTTTTGAAGCGAATACCGTTGTAGGTCCGAATTTTTTTTAGTCATATTGTCATAAGTCATACAAATTTATATTATAAATCGGTGGTCAGTTTTATGTAGGTCATAATTATTGTTAGTCATAAAAGCCAATGCCCATAACTTTTAAAATCCATACAGCATCATTTCCAGAATGTTAAAAGCAATAACCTTCCTTATTATAACTGTTACAACGTCTATATTCGCAAGTTGTAATTATTTGTTATCGCGTGATTATGTCAATGTAATGATGTTGCTAGAAATATAAATGTTGAAATAATGTATAGGTATTTAAAAAATGTAAACTTGGTAATAAACTTAGTTAGTAAGTAAATAGTAAGAGTATTATTTTAAAAGTCGGTCCTGGCGCTTCGCCGGCCGCTGCCGCGGCAAGCTCGCTTCGCTCGCTCGGCTCGCGCGCTGTAAGGTCACAGTTCAACCTAACACTCCTCCTCGCTTCGCTCGTCGTCGTACCTACACTGACCTGCCTTATTGTCGAGTAGGTAAGGAAATTTCCTAAGTTGCATCATAGTCCATAAATTTCTAATTTAAATTAAGGAAAGTAATAAATTTCGTATTTAATATTCAATTTTTTGGATGAAATTCGGTTAGATATTAAAACAATATGAGTAAGACCATTAGTAGGTTCAAATGTATGATTTAAAATATTTCAAAAAACCGGCCAAGTGCGAGTCGGACTCGCGCGCAAAGGGTTCCGTACCATTATCAATTTATTATTAAAAAAATACAGTTAAATCAACCTACCTCAAAAACTATAGGAGACAATTTAATCAAACCAAAAATCGTTGATAGAACTTATTAATGTGTATAACATATATTTTTTTTAGAATTTTATATCGCGTAGTTTTAAAAATAGAGGGGGGGGGACACATTTTTCAGACTTTGAGAGCTGATATCTCGAAAACGATTTGCTTAAATAACAATAAGATGTATAAACCTTCATATAATTTTCAAAGACCTTTCTATTAATACCCCACACGCTTATACAACAAAAAATTTTTTTTTATCCCTCAGTTACATGTATGGCGGGCCCCCACCCCAATGGTTTTTTTTACAATTTAGTATCATAATCCTGTAGCGGTTTATACAACACATATCCTTACCAAATTTCGTTACTGTAGCATTTATAGTTTCCGAGTAAATCGGCTGTGACAGACGGACAGACGGACATGACGAATCTATAAGGGTTCCGTTTTTGCCATTTTGGCTACGGAACCCTAAAAATGATAGATAGACCTTTGAATGTTATAGTCAGTAATTTTATACCTTTTGTAATTAGAGTATGTAATGTTATAGGTTAGTAATGTTAGATCTATTAATCGTTATACTTAACAAAAATTATGACCATTGATGCTTATATCAGTAAATGATATGGATATCAATTTCTGACTAACGAAATTCGGATTAACAAATATATGGGAAAGAAAGGGATCCCATTATAACGATATCAATATATATTGATGACTTATTACTTAAACGACTTATTTAATAATTATTAATTGGACTATGACTTCGTTTGAGTGAAATTCGGTTAATGCTTAGCCACGAAATAAAAAGTGATTTTCCGGAAGTTTTTGTGAAACACAAATCAAAAAATTTTTTATAAAATATTCTGATTTTTTTTCAAGTAGTTACACTACCATATAATGTGTAGATTATTAATATTAGATCTCATATACCTAAGAAAAAAGGCTAAGATTACTAACATCCGAGGTGGGATGGGAGCGGTACAGGCATCAGCCGCGAAAGCTGAGTACGTGGGTTTGATTCCCACCTCCATTGGTGATCTTGGTCTTCTTGGTCTAGGGGGTATGCTTTATTTCGTAAAATCGTAAAATAAAGGACACCCTAATTTACGTGTTTTTTCCCTTACAAAAGATACGCACTTCCGTGTAAATAAAAGGGACACAGCGATACTCGCCCAGCTATCAGCTATCATCGCCGGACGAGTATCGCCGTGTCTCTTTTTTTGCACGAGAGTACATATCTTTAGTTCGTGTTTGTAGCCGATAGTTCATAGCTTAGTAGCTCGCGGTGAGACAAGTGCCTTACGTTATCTTCACATCAAATGTGATGATTATCGTTTCTGTACCTTAGGCGTGAACGACTGAACGTATATGCATATTTATTTATTTCAACATTATTGCTTATTACAATACAAATACAACAGGCGGATTAAAAAAACTGTCCAAGTGCGAGTCGGACTCGGGATTTTTTTTCCCTTGGCAAGCTTGTGCAGTAACGTCACTCAACATAGAGTAAACGTTTGCGAACACCATATAAACTGTCTCCAACTCCTCGCATCTTAAATATTCAAAACAACTTTATGACTTTTAAATTAGTTCGTGCAAAGTTTACATACTCGATGGAGCCACAGTAGAAACAGTTTGCTGCACGTAGACGTTCATCCTTTAACACTTTAATTGCGAACGAGTGCTACGCGCTACGCTCGTAGCCGATTCCGTGATTTTTCCGCTTTGTAGCGAAAATGGACCTCCCATAGAGAACTCCCCTCGGGACTTCCCCGCGCTTAAAGTGTTAAGGGCACATTTATTATTGTTTTTGGTGATTACGAAAAAAACAAGTACCTCTAGTAGGAACCAATGCAACTATAGCCAGACGGCCTTGGTTTTACCATTATTTATATTCCATCCAACATGTATACAAATCGTAAATATTATTACAAGTTGAAAATAATACGTTTACGCTCAAATTATTTATTATTATGTTCTCTATTTCCATCATACGTGCGTGCGCCGCAGTTCTATTGTTTTTTTTTTAACTTTTTAATAGTATAAATCAGCCTGTGCTTCAGACTAGTATGTGAAGGCAAATTATACTATTTGCTTACAGTTCTTAGTAACATTGGACTTAATTATGCAAAAGGAAACAAATCCACATGATTCTGTCATTTTAAAGATTGACTTAGTTTCTTTTGATTTAAAGTGTTAATTAGAATGAAAAATTCATGTAGGTTGGTTCCCTTTTGCATAATTACGTCCCATTTTAAAGTTACAAAAAAGTTAATGTTAGTTAGTTACAGTTATTAATGTAGTAGTTACCTACTACACTAATACCTATACAGTTTTCTCGCACCCCCAAATCATAAGGACACTAGTGACAGTATTTAGTGACTGTACCTACTGTTTCCGCTAGTCCCAATGTGTAAAAACCACTCACAAGTTGTGCTCATCCGTATTCTAAAGGCTGGGAAAGATTACGGTTTCAGTTAGATTAGGGTTGAATAAACTACGACTTATCTTAGATAGCATCTAGGTCTTATAAATTGATCCCTTATATTCGGGGCTGGGATTTGTAAAAAGCAATTCCATAATGTAAGGACTTGGAGTTCCAGTGGAAATAAGCATTTGGATTAAGGCCCGTTTTTGCGAGAATTATAGTTTAGTTGGAGTCTGTTTACTTATCGTAAAAACTAAATAAAACTTTGGAAACCTAAATATTAGAGCCAGGTCACTTAAAATGTAATATAGTACATTACATCAGAGGCCGGGGAAATGAGGATTTCCGGCTAAGTTGGTATATACCGGATAGGTAACGAGGCCGGGAATCCGTTTTTACGCCGAGGCATGTATAGTGCTTTTCTCAAACATACCAAGAAACACTAAAAAAAAGAACCATGTTGTAGAAATAAAAAAAGTAACTTTGCAGGCCTAGGCCTGAAAAGTGTTATGAAATTCCATTTCCATCCCAGTGAGTTACTCCGCCCTAAAAACGATACTTCCGAGTCTATTTCAAGGAACGTAAGAAACGGAAATATTGTTTATATTTCATGTTTGAGAAAACTATCTTTACATAGCAAAATATTTTGAAGGTTTACAAGTAGAAAGATTTAGTAGGTGACCATAAAATAAGTGCATACCCGTTGTCTGTGAGACTTTGGGACTCAGAAAAAGGTCCCCTAGGGACTTACCCTGCTTTTCAAAATCCCACTGGCACTAGAACGCACTTATTGTTTGGCCAACCTGTATAAAGCTGTCATAAAAACCAAGTGCCAAATAGGCACTGGTCTCACCGCGAGCTACTAAACTAGGTTAGGTGTAGATCAGTGACCATTTCCATACATTAGTATAGTCACGTGACTTATCGCTAATAATTTGTGTGATGAAAACCATTTCATCACACAAATTACGTATGACAATTTGAATGACATTTTTGTCGTCTACGGTAATCATAGTAGGACACAAAATAAAATCAACGGCAACCCAAACCGCGATAGTTATCTCAAAGTTTATGTAAATGAAGCAACTTGGGGCCCAGCAAATCGGATTACGACTCCACCTTAGGAATTGGGGCACGGAATTATGCTCGGAAGCATACCCTTACTAAAGTTGCCATGAGGGCAAAGACATCTCAAGTTATGTCAAAGATAATCACAAGACCCAAGGACTGCGACCATATAATATAACATGGACGTATAACGCCAGCTCAAAAATGCCCCCAGAACTAATTGTTCAATTGTGCCAAGATGGACAAGTACATAGAGCTTTTCATAACACCGCGCATATTTCGGCGCAACATCTTTGACAAATGGTTATAGATAGCCAATCAAAACTTTGATGGGCCTATCACAACTATTTTAAATGGCGGTTTAAGTTTTTATAGGTTGATATTGAAATTCATTACCGTGATGCATTGAAGAGGGGGTGACACTCATCAACTATAATTCAGGACCATTTTTAAAAGGCAATTTAGTATGGCGTGCGGCTTCCATGTTTTATTTTGTTCGTAGCCCAAGGATTATATTCTGGACGCCAGTAGAAAACGTAAAAAGGGTTCTCTGCCTTTTCGCCGAAAATTATACCTATTACCGAATTTCACTTCCCAATCAACTTTTCGCAGAAGTCGTGTCATTTGACCGAATTTCGTTTCCCAACTTTACATAATACAATCTAACCTAACCCGACTAGTGGGTAATTATCATTTTATAACTATGGGGTTGGAAAATTAAATGGTTGCGAAATAATTCACTGCGAAAAGTTATTCGGCCGAATGACACTTCTGCGAAAAGTTAGTTAGGAAATGAAATTCGGCAATACAATTTCCCGCGAAAAGGCAGGATACCCGTAAAATGTGTAAAAATACTACTTTCAGACAATCTTACTCTTATCGCCAACTTAAAACCTAACACTTTGAGTTCACATTGTTTAGTTAAAATTATTGTTAGTTATAATGTAGAAATAAATCTACGACTGTGTCTCATGATTACACATAACATTCCACTGAATGTTAACGATATTTCTTTACTCTTTTTTTAGTTTTCTTCTGGCATACGGAATAATATTGTTCTTGTTGGTGACTTAGGTCAACGCTCCATCTATCGACGGCCGATCAGTATTCAGCTGGTCGAAAGATGCTTTATTTCCAGCTTTTGAATGATGCCTGCGGGTGGGCTACCTCTAAATTGCAGGAGTAGGCAACTCCTTGGCACCAGACCCGGTTTGTTATATGTATGCTGTATAGTCGCACTATATTAACAAAATACATAAAAAGTATCTTTCTATATGAATATTAGGAATATCAGTTCATTTGTTTTGTAGAGTTAATGTCGACGACTCTTGTTTGTACTGAGAAAAATGTAGAGAAATGAGTTTATACATTCGATAGCAAATTGACTCAATATACTCTTAGTAATGGGGCAAATTTAACCGACAACGCCGACGAGGTTACGACTTTGCTAAGTGTGTTATTCAAGGTTCATCAATTGTACAGTGGACGGATAGTTAGCTTGTTCAACAGCAGTTTGGGAGATGTTTGGCATTATTGTTCAGGGACTTGAGGTCCTGTAACTCATTCACTACTACCGACGCATATCGTCAGTTGTAATATGAATTAATGTAACCACCAAATGTCGATTTTTCAGGAGGAAAACTAATGTGACATTTATAAATTATGTTGTATCTATTTAGTTAATTTTCCTGTTGAAATTATGTTTATCTTTTTGAGAGGTCTATTTGACTCACAGTTACTAACAGCGACCACAGTTGTAGTTCAGGAAATGGCTGGTGATTACGTTAATTTTTTTTAATATGGAGATAAGTTAATAATTTAATGAAAATCATCAAAAGTGGATTTCGTAATTTAGTGTAACTCACAAATTAAAACCGAGTTGCTTATAATACGGACTACTAATACGGAATCGAATGTTGTTACCGCGCCTGCGCAGCGATCGTCGCCGAAAGCCGGACCGGTTCATGCAGCGGAATGTAAACAAACTTATGCTAGTTTAGTAGCGGGTGGCGGCGAATGGAAATCGACTCCGCCGGATAGCGATTGGATTAAAATGCAGCGGAACAGGTTAAAAAATAGATTTATCGGTATGACAGGCAAGGCCGTAACTCACCCTAGCAGTACCTTCAAGGCGGCAAATTCTAAAATCCCGCTTTATATTGATAATGTTGATAAAGACGCGTCAATAGCGGATATTTGTCAGTACATCTTTGATAAGACTCAGGTACGTGTCGAGCTACAGAAAATAGTTACGCAAAGACAGCGGCCGTATGACTCATACAAGGTACTTGTACCGAGGTATAAATTCGCAGTTTTTATGAATAGGCACTTATGGCCAGATGGAATAATATTTCGCAAGTTTGTTGATCTTAGAAGCAAAAAGGATAATATAGAATTAAATTAATTATTATTTTGGACATACATACTATAATTTATATTTTATGGCTGATTTGACATTAGTAACTTTTAATTGTAAGTCTGTAACGAGGTCAGTGGAAGGTGTAAGAGAACTTTGTAAATCTGCCGACATTATAGCCCTACAGGAAACCTGGTTACTGCCTCACGACGTAAATTTTATTGGCAGCATCGACAACAACTTCGATTTTACTAGTAAATCGGCCGTGGATACCTCACAGGGTATTTTACGAGGAAGACCTTTTGGCGGAGTTGCGTTGATGTATCGGAAGGGTTTGTTTACGTCTATTAAGGTGATCGAATGTAGTAGTGTGCGTGTAGCGGCTATTAGTGCGAACATCGGTGATCGGTCGCTGTTAATATTTTCGGTATATATGCCCACGGATGACACGTCAAACCTGCCTGAATTTACAGAGGTACTAAGTGAGATAAGTGCTATTATCGATTCATTGAGTGCGGACTGTGTTTTCGTTCTCGGTGACCTGAATGCCCACCTGGGTGAAACGTTTTTCGTGGAGCTTACTGATTTTTGTACAGAACAACAGTGGCGGTGTGCGGACCTAGAGTGGCTCGGTAGTGATTCGGATACCTATACTTATGTGAGTGAAGCTCACGGATGTAGAAGGTGGCTGGATCATTGCCTTGTCACTGAAGCAGCCTGGCTGACTATTACGAATGTAAATGTGAATTATGACCTATACTGGTCCGATCACCTGCCTGTCTTTATTAAAACTAAGATGTATGTAAATAATGTAAGTAATAATAGTAACGTGCAGTGTGATAATTATAGGAATTTTGTATGGGGTGAGAGAGATAGTGACCAAATAAATCTGTATAATAAATTTTGTAATGATAAATTGAGCGATATCGACTTTCCCAGTGAATGTATTAATTGTTCTGATAATATTTGTAATGACATGTCCCATAAAATTGTTATAGATAATTTATATTCTCGCATAATTAATAGCCTGCAACTAGCCTCCAAATTAAGCCGCAGTAATAAGAAATGTAAGCGCAAGCAGGTTGTTGGATGGAATAGGTATGTGAAGGAAGCTCATGGACAGGCGAGGTTGTTCTTCCAACGGTGGCACCTTTTTGGCAAACCAAGGTCAGGGCCTTTATACTTTGACATGTGTTCTTCCCGTAAGATATTCAAGGAGAAGCTAAAGTGGTGCCAGGACAATCAGACTCAGATCAAAATGGACATATTAGCTACTCACCACCAAGCCAAAGACTTTGGGAAGTTTTGGAAGTACACAGGCAAAATGAATCCCAAAGCAGGTGTCCCCGGGGTGGTTGATGGGGTATGTCAGCCGACCGACATTGCCAACCTGTTTAGAGCTTCCTTCATGACAGTACAGCAGACCCCTGAACGGGTGGATCGGGTGCTCCCTACTGAAAGTCGTCACTGCGGTCAACTAGTAAGGTTTTCTCTTAAGCAGGTTGAGAGTGCCATAAAGTCTTTGACGAGAGGAAAATCACCGGGACATGACGGTCTCAGTGTGGAGCACCTGATACACGCCGGTGCACACCTGCCTCGAGTGCTCAAATTATTATTTAATTTGTGTATCAGCCATTGTCATCT
Source organism: Thaumatotibia leucotreta (assembly GCA_025490895.1). Classification (NCBI taxonomy): domain Eukaryota; kingdom Metazoa; phylum Arthropoda; class Insecta; order Lepidoptera; family Tortricidae; genus Thaumatotibia; species Thaumatotibia leucotreta. The sequence continues at coordinate 59,037 of JALPQI010004844.1, forward strand.
TCCAGAAGATCTCATGAAAACCATTGTTGTCCCAATAGCTAAAAACAAAACCGGGAATGCCTCCGACAGTGCGAATTACAGACCTATTTCCCTGGCTACCACGGTGGCCAAGGTGCTTGACGGATTGCTTGATAACTTATTGGCAAATCACATAAAAACCCAAGACGCGCAGTTTGGTTTTAAGCCAGGTGTGTCAACGGAGAGCGCAATTCTTTGTTTCAAGCATACCGTCAAGTACTATGTTGATGGGAAGACACCTGTGGTGGCCTGTTTCCTGGACCTGTCGAAGGCATTCGATACGGTATCATACAGTATACTGTGGGATAAGCTGGAGAAGGCTACGAGCACGCCGAGGGAGGTGATAGATATTTTTAGATATTGGTATGGTCACCAAACCAATAGGGTGAGATGGGCAGGGGTGCACTCGGACGTGTACAGGTTGGGATGCGGGGTGAGGCAGGGGGGTTTATCCTCGCCGCGCTTATTTAATCTGTACATGGATGAGCTGATTGGTAGACTCAGTAGCACTAATGTCGGATGTTCGATCAATGGTACCACGGTGAACAATATAAGTTACGCGGACGATATGGTGCTGCTGTGTCCATCAATCAGTGCACTGGTGAAGCTGTTGAGGATATGTGAAGAGTATGCGGTCGCCCACTGTTTGAGGTACAACACAAGCAAGAGCGAGATATTGGTTTTTAAAGCAGGAAACAATGCTTTCGACTCTTTACCACCTGTCAGCTTGTGTGGTGTCCCACTTAAACGAGTTAACCGTTTTAAGTATCTTGGACACTGGGTGACCGATACTCTTCAGGATGATCTTGATATGGAGAGGGAGCGCAGGGCATTGGCGGTTCGGTGTAATATGTTGGCGCGTAGGTTCGCACGGTGTAATGGGAGTGTCAAATTAACGCTTTTTAAAGCGTTTTGTCAGTCCTTTTACGCCTGCAGCCTATGGGCCAATTATACCAGAAAGACCTTCAATGCCTTGCGTATCCAATATAATAATGGTTTCAGAATGTTGTTGGGTCTGCCACGGTTTTGCAGCGCGTCAGGTATGTTCGCGGAGGCGAGTACCGATTGTCTCGGTGCAATAATTCGAAAAAGAACTGCCTCCCTGATGCGTCGCGTGCGTGACAGCCCCAACAGCCTTCTGCGACTAGTATCAGAGTCCCCTGCTGGCGCCTTTTGGAGACATTGGGACACGGTACATATGGCGTCCAGAGGTTTAGTTTATAATATAATATAATATAGGTTAGACTAACATAGGTTTAAGGGAATGTTAACTAACACATATGGATCTATTCTGAATTAAAATTTTATTATTATGTCCTTTATTTAAATATTCTCTTAGGCTAGGTTATTATAATATGGTTATAAAAGTAAAATACAATACAACATACAAAAACAATATAAAATATAAACACATTATAAAAACCTAACCTAGGGTGCCGCCGGCAACGGGGCGGGCCCAAGCTGCCGGTGGTTAAGGTCGCAGAGAGAGGAACCGACGGACTATCCGGGCCGTGTCCAGGATTACCGCCTTCTGCATCTGACCCCTGACCCAGCCATCTAGCGAGAGACTCTTAAGATGTTGGTCGAGACTCTTCGCTATTAAGCCGTTCGCTGTAACGACTATCGGGACTATGATCGTCGAGTCAACATCCCACATGGCGGTTATCTCGTGGGCCAAGTCTAGGTACTTACTGGACTTGTCCTTCTCGGCCTTCACGAGATTCTCATCATGGGGGATGGTGACGTCGACGAGCATAGCCCGGCGCTGCGATCGATCTACCAGCACGATATCAGGCTTATTGGCTACAATAGTCCTGTCCGTGATGATAGGTCGATCCCAATAGAGCGTGGCACGACCATTTTCGAGAACTGGTGCAGTTGTGTACTTATAGTATGGCACTTCGACGTCCACAAGGCCGTATTGAAGAGCAAGCTGCTGGTGTATAATACTGGCTACGAGATTATGTCTGTGCAAGTACTCGGTGTTAGCAATCTGAGAACAACCGGAAATAATATGCCTGAGTGACTCACCGGGACGGCGGCATGCCCGACAAATGTCGACCGTACCGTCCTTCAGGATATATTTCCGGTAGTTATTCGTCATGATAACCTCGTCAGCAATTGCACAGGCAAAACCCTCGGTTTCTCCGAAGAGGTCCCCGAATCGTAGCCAGTTCACCGACGCGAGCAGATCTACGTCAGGTCCCGTGAGGGCCTTGTAGAACCGCCCGTGTAGCTCCTTGCTCTTCCATACCGCCCTGCGGTCCTCGGTGCTTAGTACCACAGGTTTGCGCCAGTTCTCTTTTGCCAAGGAGAGCGGCGTGAAGTTCCGGTCTACTGCCACCACATCACGATGCATCCCGCACTCATTGTTAAGAAAATAGTTTCTAAGATTGTACACCTCGTGGTTGTGGAGGTTTTTGGCATTTAAGAAGCCGCGGCCCCCACACCTCCGCGGGATGTACAATCTCATAACTGATGAGCGCGGGTGTAGCATTCGATGTGTGCAGCAGTGTACGGACCCTTCGATCCAGGGCGTCCAGCTCGGTCTGAGTCCACCTTAGTATGCCAAAGGAGTATGTGAGTATGGGCATTACCCAGGCGTTGAAGGCGCGCACTTTGTTGCCTCCTGACAAAAGACTGTTAAGTACTTTTGTGAGCCGGCTGAAAAAGCGCTCCTTCACCGCCTGTCTAATTCCCATATCTTCAATACCCAAAGACTGTGACATACCAAGGTATTTATAGGTTTCTGCTTCCGAGATAGATCTGAACGACATTGTCTCAGAAAGCTGTAAATTTGTTGAATTTACTACTTTCCCCCGCTGCACATGCATAACCGCACACTTATCGACACCAAACTCCATATTGATGGCACTACTGAAAACTTCTGTGGTTCGCAGTAGCTCCATCAAGTCTTGGATATTTGGCGCAAATAATTTGAGATCATCCATGTACAGAAGGTGAGAAATGACTTCACCCTCTCTCCGAAGCCGACAACCTAGTCCTGAATCCTTCAGCAGGGTGCTGAGGGGATTCAGAGCTAGGCAGAACCATAAGGGACTCAGACTGTCACCCTGGAATATGCCTCGCTCGATCCTTATGAAGTCCTGCGGGCCAAAGGGGTCATCTCCACCTCCTGGTTGACGAAGGACTGTGGTCCACTGCCCCATACACGCGCCGAGAAAGGATCTTAAAGCTGCATCAACTTTATACAGCTCCAAGACCCTCTTCAACCATGAATGGGGCACCGAATCATAGGCCTTCTTGTAGTCAATCCAAGCGGCGGAGAGGGCCCCTTTGTTACGCCGGACTTGCTGGCAAATGGTCATGTCGATGAGGAGGAGCTCTTTAGTACCACGGGACCCAACCCTACATCCATTTTGAGCAGAGGCCAGAACATTGTTCGCAACAATGTGCGTGTTAATTTTTGCTCTCAAAATGGATGTAAGGAGCTTGTAGAGTGTAGGCAAGCACGTGATGGGTCGGTAGTTTTTCGGTTCCGTGGTACTACCGGACTTGTAGAGCAGGAAGGTTACACCTGTTGTTAAGGAAGGAGGCAGGGAACCAAGCTCAAGGGCTTGTTGGAATTGCGCTGCTAATCGCGAGTGGGAGCACCGAAACCATTTTAGCCAGAAGTTGTGCAATCCGTCCGGTCCAGGACTTTTCCAGTTCTGGGCAGGGCGGATGGCACAAGTTACATCATCGGCGCTGATGGCAACTGCCTCCATAGGTTCGATGCTCTCGCACTCACGTTCAACAACGTTCATCCAATCGCCCTCGATGTGTCCGACGGGCACCGACCAGATGTTACGCCAGAAATCAGTCATGGCAGTAGCATCCGGCAGATGCGCGTCGGACAAATGATGATCGGTTCCCTCCCACCTTCGGTATAACTTCCTTTGGTCACTTTGGAAGAGACGGTTTTGTTGAAATCGATCCACACGCTCTCTGTAGCGGCGGATACGGCTTGCCCATGCATAAACTTTCTGCTTCAGAAAGTCAATGCGCTCTGTGAGGTTGGCCATGTAGTCGCAAGGCATGATGCCCGTTCCCGCGAATGCCTGGTTCACAAAGCGCATTACTCGGGGGCGGCTATTGCCCCCCCTGAAGCAGATCAGCTTTGCAATGAGAGTCCTAAACGAGTCGATACGACGCTCGATCCGCACTTGCCATGCGGGGACACCCCCGGCGGTCCTAGGTGCACGGTCAGCGTCCGGAAACTTGACTCGAGCAACACGGCACGCCGCGATGGCCCCGCAGTACATGATCGAGTGCGTATCGTCCAAATCTTTACTGGATCGTATGTACGGCTCCAGTAAAGCGTTTAGGGCTCCCATTAACGCTAGATTGCGTCTATTCATGGGCAAGCGTGGTAACCGTGGCCTAGAATTGGGTGTGGAGCGATATTCCATAATCGTCTCTTCCAAAGTCCTCCTCAGATGCTCATCAGTTGCAGTACTTACACTCTGACTCGCGAAATATTCCTCATCGGCACTGGGATCACCCCGCGGAGCCCCCGGTGCCAGGTCGGGTGTCGGCACCGGATCCGGCGACGTGGCGGGCTGGTCCCGCGCCGAGGTGGAAGCTGCACGAGTCGAGAGAGCCTGCAGGCGAAGCCGATCAAGTGTCGAGTCATCCAAACGTTTAGAACGTAGAATGACCCGCACCTGATCCGCTAGTCGTTGCTCCGATACGGCGATGGCGGGTTCAAGAGCCTGAAACAGAGGCAGAATCCTAGAACGGTACGCGGTTAGTCGGGTTCCCCCCTCTGTAGCCTCGTAGTAGGCGCGCATGCAATTCTCATTCATCGTCTGAGTCCATCGCATGCGTCGCACTACACCACCGGCAGCGGGAGCCGTGGGCGGGGCAGGATGTCCCGCGGGCCCCAAGCGTGCCGGCAGCGGTGGCCGCCCTCGTCGCGCAGGTGGTCGTGGCGGCGGCGGCGGCGGCGGCGGCCCGCTCTCGTCGCTGGATCCGTCTGTGTCGGGCGCCGTAGCGAATTCATCGCCCGACGACGGTGTGGACGGAGAGCTGGACGAGGCGGGCGAAGGTGGAGGTCGTGCGCAGGTGGTCTCCGCTCTGGTACGGCTTCTTGTTTGCATGTGATTTAATTTATTTGCGTATATACGCGTGTCCCCGTTTGTCTTGACATGACATGTCAAAATGGTCACTTGAAAATTTGTGTAAATTTTCGTCACTTGTACATATTTATGTTAATTGTCCCCATGTCGTCGTAGTTGTTGCGGTAACAGGATGGTTTTTCTCGCCATTTTCAGGCATAACACGCGTATAAAAATAAATGTTTAGCAAATAAATATTACAAACATGCCTGTCAGTGTCAGCGGTTTTGACGTTTATTATTATTATTATTATTATTATTATTATTATAATATGAGCCATACAATACGGATGGCGCTTACAGCATTGACATTTATAAAAATATGGTGAGTACATTAGGAAGGACATACTTTGTACTAAGAAATTCGTACTTAAGTTTAAATATTGTCTATGATTATTTGAAACCTTTACATACGTTAATAAAAAAACGTATAAACCTAGTAAAATGGCAAAGTTTTTGTTAACGTATTCGACATTTTTTTCTGGATATCAATATTTTATATATACCGATAGAGCTCTATCGAAATAGAGCAGGAAATAGATATATATAGACTAAATAGATTTGACCTTTGCCGTCCTATTCATAAATTAATACTCAAAGCTGAAATATATTTTGCTCTAATCCAACCCTTATAAATAATTCTTTCCTATCACAACTCACGCAGAAAAGTGGCTAAAGTAATATAAAATTTCCGAAGGAACCGCTAAAACCCCTCTGTATACCTCAAAAAAGTGAGCCCAGAACCTACGCATCCCAATCTTTGGGGGATAAAATTCAAGTTTATAAGCTTAACCGTGTAATAAAGCTTAAAGGAGATCGTAACTTTGAGAAGCGCTTACAAAAAATACTCAAATACATTTTTCTGAAGTAAGTACTATAAAACGTTTCAATTTTATATTGAAGCTTTACGTTTTAATTTACGGTTGGTACTTAACCTTTTCAACGCCTTCCCTCTCGCATTAAATTGTGACATACACGCCAGTATCTCTACTAATGAACAACCAAAATAAACCTTATGTGTCAGCAAGACAGTTACTTTGACATCATACTCGATGACCACTTTAGTGGCTGCTGGCGTGGTAGGCGGGACAACACACGGCCAGTTTAGTGGTTTTTGGCGTTGAAAAGGTTAAAGCGTGTGTAATGCTGACGCCGGAAAGGCATTAAAGGCCCGGCTACGACATTGGTCTAAGGCGACCGGTGGCGAGCGAATCCATGAGTTGGAGCGGAATGCCGATATGGGAACTCCCTCGCGCACGTATGGTTTTCGCTAAGCCGATTGCCTTAAGGTGCATTCAAACCAAAAGAGCATTCGTTATTCTAACCCCCACTCTACGAAATTCGATCGTTACACAAAACGTGATTGGTTGATTTCGTAGAACGGGGGATAGAACAGCGAATGCTCTTTTGGTTTGAATGCACCTTTAGACCAATGTTGTGGCCGGGCCATAACGCCCTTGTGGTGCGCTGCTCGTGGAAAAGGCTGCGTAACCCATGGACTGCCCACTGAACCAACAAGTCAACGCAATACTTTTCACACTTCTACAATTAGGTATTTTCAATATTGCAGTGAAGATGTTTGTTTTTTTTATAACCTCCTGCCACTCAGCTGCCTATTTCCTACACTATTAATTCAAAATTAAATGGCAAATGTATTGTCTGGGCGGCAGGAGGCTATTATAATTAATAAGTATATCCAATAAAGGCTATTTTTTTTACACTACGAGTAATATAAGATAACAGTCTAAAATAATACAAGGTTTTTTTTGTGAAGGTACACTTGAAAAGCTAACCGTTTGGCAATACGTATTCCAGAAAATATAGAACATATTCCTTTAGATTCTGTAATAACAAAAACATAGACGGTATAAGCACTAGCAGCATTTGAAATAATATTTAATCTTAAATGAACGTTAGAATAGAAGAGATGTTGCGGTAAACCGTTTCGCAAAGCTGTTTCTATGCTCGTTTAATTATCTCTGATTATTCTGGCTCGCTACACCTTCAGCGGACTATTAGAATTGTGATTATATCTTACTAGCTTTTGCTACGATTTCGTGAAATTATATTCTACTTCTCTTTGCACTGTTTAAAAGTATATTTGGTACATTTTCCCTAAATATAATCATTTTTTGTAAGTAGTGGCCAATTATTGACGAAGGCATCTAGGTAGGCTTAACGCGTCTAATCGTTTGTCGTTGTTGCCGTCACGTTCTAATAAGTATCATCATCATCATCATCATATCGTCGGCCTAAATCGCAAACCTCGTAACTCAATCTGGCCAAATTTTACAGGAGGCACAAAAAACTTGATTACCAAAAATTTTGCATGAAGACTTGCTTAGTATTTTTTTTATATAATGTTAAGTTAAATTTAGCCGTCAGATTGCTAAAACCATTTTTTTTTGTAATCACCTGAATCTGAAAAATTTGGAGTTACGAGTTTTTCTTGACAATTTTAGAAAGCTAATCGGGAGTTAAGAGCTTCGCTATAAAAATCCGTATAAATAGAGGATAGTCTCTTGATCTGAAAAAGGTAATTGTGGATAAAAAAAAAGAAACTTGCAAATTTTCTTATAAATATCTATCAAGAATATTCTTATAAATATCTATCAAGAATACACAATAAGAAAACCGTAGAACCTTATTACACATACCTGTTATACAGCACTCGTTTTCTTCCTTAATATTTACGCAAAACTAACGCGTAGTAACAACCTAACAAGGGCTTGCATTCCGGAATTTCGGAATTTCGAAATATCGGAATTTCGGACCGATTTTGCTGTTTTTACAGTTCCGGAACTGACACAGCTAATACTCGTATCAGAATTCCGGAATTGAAAAAAAAGTGTTTTTATTATATGGATAAACATAAAATATCAACACGATTATGATAATTAGGTACAGAAAACAAAGCCACCACAAGATATATCGAAGTAGTTTGCCACAAATTGTATTATGTTTTCGTTTCTGTAAAATAAACTGTGTTTACTAAATACTAGGTACCTACTACTAAACCACGAAAACTGGCCACGGTAAGCAACGATCCTGTAAGATTTTAATAATCAATTGGGTTGTAATTATTTAACGTTATTTTTCATTTAGCCCTTCGATAATTATACGCTATTTACATATGTCGAAGAATCGTAACCTTTGACTAAGTCTCCACTAGGTCTAATATCAAGTAGCATTCCAAAAAAGTAAAACATTGGTATTTGTAATTAAAGTTATTTTAACAGTATATTCCTAACCACATTTAGAAACTATAATGTCATATAAACTTTTCTGGATATAGCCTAGTTACAGAGTTATTACTAATTGAAAAAAAAATTGTTGTTACTCAGTACGAAAGGTTTTTTTTAACGGCGTTGGTGCCATTATGGAAAAGAGTCTCACTAACCTCATTGATACATTTCAAAAAGTGAGAAATAAAACCTTTAGAAAATGAGGTTTTCGTAAAAAAAAAGTTAATACTCATTTTAAGTGTTAGTTTTATAACATATACTTTTTATGTTAAAATACTGTCAAAAATAGTAAAAAATAAAAGGTGACTGACGTGCACCTGTGACCTTATTTTTAAGGTTTTCTCACACTTGCCATTTCAATTATTATCTATGAAAACAATAGCCGATATACCAGGCAACTTCTATTAATGTCCCAAGTAATCTGTCCAATTTAACGGAAATCAATAAAACACAGTGTATAATGACTACTGTTTCTGATTCGAATTACCATACCTATAAGTACTAAGTATTTGGTATAAGAACGTAACCTTAATTTATTGATGAACAATACAATGTGCCCATGAGGAAAGGGAAAAAAGGAAAGGGTTACAAATGTCATATAAAGTTTACCGGATGCCGTTTATTTTAAGAGAAAATGCCTTGTATTACCGTTTTAGACCGTTACGCATTTTAGGTAACCATTTTGTCTCTGTGTTGCCTTAGTCAAGACCAACAACACAAAAGTCACACTTAATTGACAAACATCAAAAGGACAAACAATATTTTATTACCTAAAACATTAAAATGCATTTTTTTGCAAAGTTTCATTAATACCATAATATTACAATATACAATAATTATAATAATATAGAATACTTTTTTAAGTAGTGCAGCATTCGAAATACACAAAAAATCTTGCTACTTTTAGCCTCAGGAATATACTGTTAAAAAATTTCTGTTTCCTCATGAGCATCTTGTATACAAATCGTATTGAAATTTTAAGTTTTATTTAAATAATACCTAGTTTTACAAAATTTTCGTTAGTTCCGGAACTGGTTCCGGAATTCCGGAATTGAAGTATAATATCGGAAATCATTTCCGGAACTGAAAGTGATCCGATATTGCAAGCCCTACTAACAACGTCATAGCAAGCTGTACTGACGGAAGTGGCGGGGAAGGAGATACGAGGTATTTCTTTTACGAAATGGCGGCCGGGAGTTGCGAGGTTTTCTATTTTGCTTTTTAAACATAAACGGTTTATTTTTCATATTTAAGAGTTTTGCCGTTAGATGCGTTCAGAATAGTACTAGCTAAAAATGTCAAAACATGATTTTCATAAAAATTGGAGTTACGAGGTATGCGATTTAGGCCGACGATATCAGCCGAAAGACGTCCTGTGCTGAACATAGGCCTCCCCCAAAGATTGCCACAATGACCGGTCCTATGCCACCCGCATCCAGCGGACTCCGGCGACCTTCACCGGGTCATCAGTTCACCTTGTGTCACCTAACCACGCTGCGCCTTCCGGTACTAATAAGCATGCATATGCAAGTGCGAATGTGACGGGTAGCATGATAAATTGATATAACGGGTCCATCATAAGCCGTCAGGTCGTCTCGGCATCTCAGCCTTCGTCAACAATTGGCCGGAAGTGCTCGAAATAGGCAGTTGCGGAGATCCAAGGGAGAGGCCTTTTCCCAGTAATGGAACACCCTCACAAGCAAACAGTTGTGGCAGAAGACGGGATGCATTTTACGCAGAACTTTAAGGCCAATGGGGCACACAGCGTGGGAACAGAAGACGGAATACTCAAGGAAGAGACAATAACCGATCAGATGGACCGACGATCTGGTTAAGGTATATACTCGCGCCCAACCGTTCGCTAAGGCGGGAATAACTGTTAAGCAGTGGACGTCTACTGGCTGAAATGATGATGATAAATATAAGCTTTTGATATGGTGTCAATTTCCAGGACGCAAACAATTTCCTTCATTTTCTCAATATCGGTTCATGCTCTTGCATGCCCATGCGTTTTATTGTTTTTTTAAGTTCTCGTGTGTAATATTTTGTGATTATACATTTTTAGTTATTTTTGTTGTGTTAAGGTCTATCCTATCGTCAGTGTCTAACTCAAATGGCCAAAAAGGAAGACCAGCTCTGCTGGCAAAATGCTGAGTTTTGGCCATTTCGGGACAAAATTTCGTGTTTACTGTTTTGTGTTCTTGTCTCGAATAAACATTTATATACTTTTCTCCTTTCTTTTTTTTCTTGGCCGATTTTCTGTGATAGTGGGAATGTTAAAAAATGTATTCAGGTATTTAACTAAAGGGTCGCAAAAGCACTTGTGGAGTTGCAGGTATTCACAGGCTACGGTAATCATGAAGATAATTTGTCCGTATGTGTGTTGCCACCTACGTGGTTTAAAATAAGGCAAACCTTAATGTAATCCGCATTTTAAGTTATTCGCGAAGTAAAGCAATTAGGTACAAGTGATTAAAAAGAGAGCAGCATTCCGTTTAAAAATGCATAAATGAAAGACTAAAGATAATTATAGGGGACAAGCAAACTTGATAATTGTCGTGTCTCAGTAACCAGTTTGCCCTTTTGCAGATTACTTTGCTAATAACCCGCATTAAATCTCCTTTAGTTTTTCTTGTATTTGCGGCCTTTGAGCTCCATACCATAGTAGATAGTGACCCTCCTCACGATGTCAGAGGATCCCAGATTTACCAATTCTCTACACAGCAAAATAGTTTCAGTGGTGCCTAAATCATGGTTGTTTTTGTACATCACATGCATTAGTTTCTTAATGATGTGGGTCTATGGAGCTAAAGTATTTTTTTAAAGTTTTTATCATGCATTTCGTCTGCGTTTTGTAAATATTTTGTATATTTTTAACGGGTTATGTGGCAAACAAGCATATACACCAAAAAGTTTCCGTAATATATGGTAGTCCGAAAGTATTACTTATATCCTGTTGTTATTCACAAAGGAAACCGCCTTGCTGTCAGCGCTGTGTCACCGTTGCGGCAGCGTCGAGCCTAAAAATGGTATTCACTAATAATGTAATTCAAACGACACTAGTGCTCGGCAACGAATGCGGCGTGAGCTGGAACTACACTGCGTCGAGAGTTTGACGTTTAATGTCTGGCTGGACTTCGTATTCTCTAATGAAAAACAGCGACGAACTCGCCCACAACCTCGCTCACAGCCTCGATTCCTAATGTCAAATAAAACAGCTAGGATTTTAGACGAGGCTGTCTCGACGTCGAGCTCGTTGACGAACGCAGCGTCGAATGTGTGAATAAGAGAATAGCATAGCTGTTGGCCCTTGAGACGAATTTAAAACAAGACGAACGAATGAAAACGTGAAATATGATTGTGAATGCGGATGATCTAAAAATAACATTTGATATGTTGTTTACTAAGTAGTCCGTGATTAGATTTGACAAATTAAGCCCTCTAAGTTGTCCGCCTGCAGAAATAAATTATAGATAATATTCTATGATGATATATAAACAGACAGGAGCGATATGGCGATATGTGCATCCGTATTCCTTAATCCATTATATCTCAGCTCAGATCAGATAATGTCCAGTTACCGTGGTATGCAGGAGAATGAATTTTGCTTTGTTATTATTTTCATTATGAAGCACGTTGTGTTTTTTACGTAACATTCCGCCCGATGCAAATAGTTTGTTGGCGGAAAGAAAAATCATCCCTGTGCAGTTTTCGCTTTTGGATTATTTCAATATTGATTAGTTCACAGAAGAAAAGGTACACTACTCGTAGCTGTATGGTTGTTGTGTATGTATGAACATAACCTTAAACGGAGAATAACCATAAAACATTTCACTATGTAACTATTACAAAAACAACATTAGACAACAATTTTTCTTACACTTAAAATAAACTTAACTAACTAACAACTAAAAGCGTTAACAACTAAACTGTTCACGCGATGGCCTCATCGGAAGACCAGCGCTGGCACTCGCCAGCAAAATGCTGAGATGAGGCCATTTCGTAGCCTACACGTTCTTATTTGTATAATATTTATTTTTTCGTCTCTGTATTTTGTGTGTGCTACGAATAAAGTTTTTTCTATTTCTATTTCTATTTAAAAGCCTAAATATAAATAAGGACCCTGTGGCATAGTGCCAAGGATGCTGGCAATGTTTCCCCGCTGAATAGCGATGCTTATTCGCTGTGCGAGGAAACTGTC